>JBAMAX010003875.1:0-16663 GCA_037043745.1 Chymomyza amoena
TATATATATATATATACAGTGAATTTCAAAGCTATAGGACAGTCTGAAAATTTTTTGTTCAAATGTAAATATTTCGGTTCATAAGCACGATCCAGCAAAACTTCCTTTTACAAAAACAACTGCCTAATATTGGAGCTTTTAATTTACCGTAAGGTTATTGCACTATTGCTTCACACGGTGCTTCGCAATAGCTTATGCATGGAAAGAAATTTTTGATGCAATTTTGGTCGTTTCATTACTATAGGACAGTAGTCTATTATAAGGAAATTAAGTGTAAGGATGGCATAAATACATTTTATTTCAATTTGAAATCACTTTTTGGTAATTTTATGATAAATCGATGCAATATGTGAATATTAGTTTATGGTAGAGAGACCATATAATTGCGAAAAACGACGTGGGCAGAGGATGATGTATATTTTATGGAAAAACATATGAACCGATACATAATAATTTGGAATTTGGAATTTGTAATTTCTTTAGAAACATCGAGAAATAAAAAAAATTTATTTAAAAGATTATTGGTAAGATTTCGGAGTGGCAAAAACGAATAATCTTAAAAAATTCATAATTTTCTTCAGTTCCTTGCTCAGAGTTGATGCCATTAGTGGACCATAAAGTGTCCAAAACTACAATTTAGCAAATCGTCCAGAAGGGCCCACGAAAGACGCATGTCAGGATGTCCAAATCTTGAACCACTAAAGAAATGTTCACTTTGAATTCACTAGGAATTCAATAGGAGCGCTTTTGCGTAATTTTTTGTGCATGTTTTTCAAAGATTCCTCCTTATAAGGTTGATTGTTTTTATATTTTCCAATTAGAAATCATTGAGTTCGAGTAGTCCGGGTGAATATAATTACAATTGGAGGGATTTGCAAAGGATAAAATGAAATTTTTCTTGGCGAAATTTTAGAAGCGACTTGGTTTTTGTGCGGGGCGCGTTTAAAGCCAGTTTAACCTCGACCCCCTATTAAACTCATCTGAAATGAGCAGCGGCGAATACTGACATGTCTGTCTAAGCGTTTTGATACCATTCCGATGTAAAACTTCGGCGAAATGCTATTATTTTAACAGGACAACGTATTAAATTCAAGTAGATAAGCTCGCGAATATCCTTTTTAGGGCGACTCTCATGGTCAGAAAGCCTGTGAATTCTCTTTTATTTTATTTTTTACTTTTTTCTCGATGATTCTAAATAAATTCTAAATATAATAATGTTATCGGTTCATATGTTTTTCCATAAAAATATACATCATCCTCTGCCCACGTCGTTTTTCGCAATTATATGGTCTCTCTACCATAAACTAATGTTCACATATTGCATCGATTTATCATAAAATTACCAAAGAGAGATTTCAAATTGAAATAAAATGTATTTATGCCATCCTTACACTTAATTTCCTTATAATAGACTACTGTCCTATAGTAATGAAACGACCAAAATTGCATCAAAAATTTCTTTCCATGCATAAGCTATTGCGAAGCACCGTGTGAAACAATAGTGCAATAACCTTACGGTAAATTAAAAGCTCCAATATTAGGCAGTTGTTTTTGTAAAAGGAAGTTTTGCTTGATCGTGCTTATGAACCGAAATATTTACATTTGAACAAAAAATTTTCAGACTGTCCTATAGCTTTGAAATTTACTGTATATTGTAGCACAATTACGAAAACATGCTAATGGAAACATAATTTTCGATAATTTTTTAAAAATTTGGCTCAATCAGTTAGCAAATTTATAGTTAATCGAAGTTAACAAATAGCAACGGAAAAATAAGCTTTTCAAAATTCAAGAACATCAAGTATTGTTCACGATTATTTATAGCTCAAATCGTTTAAATGTACTTTCGACAGCAAATTAAAATACAATTTTCTTTTTTAAATTTGAGAAAAAAGAACATAAAAAAAACAAATATGGTACCTATACAAAGTTAAAAAGAAATTTAATTTGTATGTATTATTTTTAAATAACTTAAAACTTATTTTATAGTTTACAAAAATAGTTTTTCCTTCTATAAAACAGTCATTGAATAGCTTGCCTAGTGTTTAGTCCCTATACGAAATAATCCGATCTGATCACCTGTGCCATTTATGGAATAATAAGTTATGTTATTATATAAATGTTTCTCAATTTGTTCATCGTCATTTACTTTTTTAGTGTGACCATATATTGATACTTAATTATTTGTCGCTATGTGAACTTAGAGGTGGAGAACTATCGATAGTACTATCCGGCACTATCGATGGTTGAGCACTATCGAGGAACAATCGATAGCAGCCAGATATTAACGATAGTGCCGATAGTGCTATCGATAGTTCTTCGATAGTTTTCACATCACCAAAAAGTTCAATTTGTGGTGTCTGCTAAAAAAATTTGTGAAAAAATTGATAAAAACAGTGACACCTCAATAAAAAGAAATGGATCGCTTTCTTCAAATGCTTACTTTTAAAGTACAGTATGAACTCGTTTACCGCAACTAATAGAAATCTAGGTAATTTTACTTATTGAGGAGGAAAAATATGCAACTCGTCTCGCGAAGCTCTTGCAGAAATAGGAAAAGCTTACAATGCTATACTTCTTAGTGTTGTAAAAATTACCGAGCTCATACTCTAGTTATGAAGTATTTTGACTATGTGTCGAATTTAAGGCAAACGTCAGGACTCCCTCACACTCAGTGTGTGGAGGGTTAAAAGGCAGGCATGCGATTGCAGCAGCACGGACTCGGAGAAAGATTTGGCGACCGAGAGACAAACACAAAAAAAGAAAAATAACATCACATAAGTATGGAAATACTATAAAACGTCAGATGACAAAAAAATGACAAAGTGCATTAACTGCGGAAAGGAGTACAAAACCAACGGAAATACTTCAAATTTGCACGATCATCTGAAAAGATTCCTTCCTGGCTTGGAAAATCATGTCCCAGATTTCAGTACTCCAGCTGCAGGTATTTCGGCGGATACTGACAATATTGCATCGACAAGCGGCAGTTGTAGATCATCGATGAATTCTGTAGCTTCGCCTAATTGTTTCGGAGAGGCGAACCAGGCCCAAGGAAGCAAATGTGAACATTCTTTAATTCTTGAATCAAAACTTGTGGATCAAAAAACATTAATATCGTAAATGAATTTTGAAATATGTATATTATTGTGGACGGGACTATCGTCAACTATCGATGGTTGTGAAATTACTATCGTCGACTATCGATGGCGCCGAATGTCGATAGTTCTCCACCTTTATATAAACATAATTAATATGGTTAAAAAAAAGATATTATTTATTATATATTTTATGTGTAAATACAAACGCAAATCTTTAATATTAGGTAGCTGGGTTAATATATCTTTTTTTGATTCCTTGGATATTGGTTGTTGGTACTAACAAAGTATTAACTTTACCTAGTCAGACAGCAACACGCTTCAAGTCTTGAGCCATTTGTGGAATTTTTCGTAGCTTGTGTTTTTGTATTAACTCGAACTTTAATTGAAAAGGTTATATTGCTTCTACAGAAACTTTTTTTTGGTGAGGATTTTCGTCGAAACGAGACATTCACCACAGTGAACAATATCGCGCTGATGCTTGTCTTTTTTTTACCTCAGTTGGACGACTAAGATCTGTATTACATATATTATTCCAATAAGAGGATATGTGATGTCACACAGCGGTAGGTACCTTGGAGTTAGCGAAAGCAATAGAGTGAAATGGCCGCAAAGACCATGTCATTTGACTTACTACCTTTTTTTATTCACATATGATCAATTTTATCTTTGCTATTAAGTACATCATGCTATTTAATATGCTTTTAGCCGTGTCTCCCAAATGTTACCTACTTCTTGACTGCAATTCCACGTAATTTATTAAGTCTTTTTTTTAATTCGTTAATGGTTTTTACGCAAAAATTGATTATTATCAATTCTATCGTAATTTACAAGGTTATCGAATCTTTTAAAAGATACTCAAGTTATGAAACTACAGAAATCACTGACTCATCAAACTAAGCTCCTTGTTATTTAAACAAAAAACCCTTTTTAAATCATAAGATTACCAACTATCCCATTTCTATGCCACTGTGCACAGTTGCAGTACTGATAGCATTAGCAAGCATACATATACAGTCGGGTGGGAAATTATTTGGCCACTTTTAAATTTAAACCATTTGTCTATAACTGAGCGCACAGTCATAATTTTTAAAAATTTATTTTATATATTTAAGAGCAACATGTGCAAAAACACCAAAAAGGAAATATGAAACCAAAAAAAAAAATTTTGCAGGAAATAATAAAAGAGTCGAAACACGACATAACAAATTTTAAAAACTGAATAGTTTATTTTATTTGGTATTGCATTTTATTTTAGTATCAGACTAGTTAGGTAAGGTTAGGGCGGCATTGTAGACTTAACGTTTCAACTCACTTAAATTAGACTAGATAAGTCTAAGACAAATTTTGGGTCTTACAAAAGTAATTCGGTTATTTTCAAAAATATTATACAAAAAATTCACAGCCTGAAGGTCTTCGTTGCTTTGGCTTTAAAACCTTTATATTTAAGAAATAAATTCTTATTCATAAATAAAAAAAATTGAATGTGTATGCGTAACTTTCGCTCTCACTGTTTGTCTATATGGAAAATGAGTTTTGGATTTTTAGCTGAATGTTGAAAATAATTGCAATATCTCAAATAATTAAATTGAATATTTTATAAAATATTTTGCTATGTGATGCCACATGTCGTAAGGACTCACATAACCATTCTCTCTATACGAGTGGTGCATCCATCTATCTACGTGAGTATGTTTGTACAAAAACTAATTATATTTTGGGGTTTAAATGCTTGTGGCTTTATGCATTAGATTTGTCTAGGTAAATAACCAATGGAAACCAATATTTCAAATGCATCTGTGTGGGTGTATCTCTGTTAGTGTGTGTGCGTAGGTGTGTGTGCATTTGTATCTATGATTTTATACAAGTGCAGGTTTGCCTGCTTTATTTGATGCATTTGCTTTGGCCTTTTGGTTCACTACAAATACATATTCAAATATACGCAAAATATTTATAATTAAATGTGCCAAATAAATGTTTATGTGTTTATACCCTGTAACTTATGCTAAGGGGTATATTAGATTTGTGCAAATATTGGTAACATAGAGAGATATTGGTGGCAGCCCAAAGTTACCAACAATAAGGTCAGGAGAACTAAAAAAATGCATCCAGGTGTGTTTGTCCGTCTTTCTGATTGTTTGCCTGGACTCATTGACCTTGACTGGTAGATTCAACCAAGGCAAACTTACATTTGGACTCCTTATACGTCAAACCAGGCTAATTTCTTTTGCATGAATAAATAATTTTAAAAACATCTATCTTGTAGAATAACAAATTGAAAGTTTTGACTTTAGTTCCAATGGATAGAGGGAGTGAAGCTAAATGGATTTGAGCCAAACATCACTTTAATCGGATCATCAATATGGTAGGTAATATATAGATAATAGATCGCAGCTAATATCAGGGTTTTTCCAAAAAATAGTCAATCTGAATCATCTAAAAAAAGATGGCACATATTCTCAATACTTTTTAATATGGGATCCATTGGCATCCATCCACCAATGATGGCTGGAAGACCACTGCCGGAATGCTCTTTAGCTTCATCGTCTGTTCTTTCTGGGCGGTTTTGAGGCAAGGGAAGAGACTGACGATTACATTGATGGTAAATTTTTCTCATCCGTTTAAGGCCTTCCGCGTTAAAAACTGTATTAGCTGTTTCTCTCCCTGATTCACTCCTTTCGCAACGAAAAATATGAGGATGCTTTTCTGTTTGGACTTTCTCATACTACTTCTACTACGAATTCTGGACTCCTAAGTAGAGCATAGAGCTTCTAGGGGATTGCCACTTTGTCGTGGTGAGAGGGCTTATTAGGGGCGATGAATCCAAGAGCGATGCCGACGGTAGCATAGCTATCGGTAGGCCCACCCATGCCGGTAAGGTCGAGGAAGAGTCGTGAAGCTAAGAGCAGTCCACAACAAACCCTGATGCTTTTTTGGCAGCTAGGCTTCTAACTAAAGAATCTTTAAACCCATCACTCATTGATTCTCATAAAAGATGTCAGAATAACATGGAACAAAAGAATAATGGAAACATGTCTCCAAGGGGCACCCAAAAATTATTGGTGAATCTCTCTGCTACGGCAGCCATCACAGAGGACTTGGAGGTGCTAATTTCACATTATAACATCACGATAAATGTAACCGACTTTCTCAGAGACGTATTTCCTGGCATCGAGTGTCCCATTCTACGCTTTAATGTTTGATGTTAGGACCAAAAGAAAAATCCCTTTCCCAGGGACCGCAATGTCCAAAAATTACCTAATTTTCAAACGGAAAAAAATCAATCCGACTTCTCTTCGCAGACGTCCATATGGGTGAGTCGGTAGAGTGTTGGCTACAAAATCAAAGTTTACGCTGAATAGAGACCAAGGTTTGGTCCTGGGTCGATTGAAATTTTCATTCCATTTATTTTACAAATTTTGATTTATTTTTTAACATTTTTTTCTTTATTGTTTGCGCATTTTCGGTATAGGGTATCTCAAAGTCGGTCGATATAAACGCTGGCCATATTTTCATATCTGTCGAATGGATAACTTTAACCCAGGCATATATTTGTTGGGTTATGCAGTATTTGTTTTATGCCTTTGCCAAATATTTTTTGCAATATATTCTTTTAATTGATTGTTTTTTGAGCGCTAATAGCTTATGGGTATTGAGCAGCAAATTAATGTAGAGAAAACAAATAAAAATTAATTTTATTGCAGCTCGAAAGTTGTCAGTTTTTGAAAAGAAAAAAATTTTATATTTAAATTTATATGTATATGCAACAATTCGCGAGCGAATCCAATTACGTCCTTAACTTAAGTTTATCAAATATTTTTAATATTCTCCTATACAATTTTCGGCTGAATGAAGCGAGAGAGAACAAAAGTGTGGTAAATTTTCTTAACTAATATTATTGAATAAAATATTTATTTTAATAATATATTGTTGATTTCGTGTTTGATGTAATTATTTAAAATGAGGGATATATTATATGGTTTTTTTTTATTTTAAAATCCAGCTCAGCAGGTTTCTCAGATACCAATCAAAATAATCCTGTTAACAAGTTTTTAGAGCATTTCTTAGAAATCTTAAATTTATGCTTTTATGGACCCCGCACTCTGACTCAGCGGCTCAAAATCATGGTATCACATGTAAAGTTCATACCACTTATTTATTTAGTGATACATACGTGGTTTGTTCAAAAAGTATCGCGAATTTTGAATTTTCGCGGGTTACGTATATTCGAATTTAGATTTTTTTTGTGGCGTTATGTTGGTACTCTTGTCTCTCACGTATGCCGACAAGCTCGGCCATTTGGAATGTTCACTTAATTGTTCACAGCTGCTTTGCTTGCACGTGTTTTAGCTCGTCTTCGATTTTTACCTATTCAAAAAATGGATCAAAGAACCTGTATCAAATTTTGTGTGAAAAACGAAATTAAGTGTGCGGATGCATTCCCAATGTTGACTGTGGCATACGGAGAAGCTACCTTGGACCGAAGCAACGTTTATCGGTGGTACAAAATGTTCTCAGAAGGCCGAGAAGATGTGAACGACGAAGAGCGTGCCGGACGCCCGAGCACTTCAACAACAGACGAAAAAATTGATAAAGTGAAGAAAATAATATTGGCCAATCGTCGAATCACCGTTAGAGAAGTTGCTGAGGACCTAGACATATCGATTGGCTCGTGCCATTCGATTTTTATCAATGATTTGGGCACGAGACGGGTCGTCGCGAAATTCGTACCAAAATTGCTCAATTTCGACCAAAAACAGCATCGCATGAACATTGCTAATGAGATGTTGGACTCTGCCCGCGACGACCCAAATTTGATTCAGAGTGTCACAACTGGTGACGAATCGTGGGCTTATGACGTAGAAACCAAAGCTCAATCATCTCAATGGAAGCTGCCGCAAGAACCAAGGCCGAAAAAAAACGCGCCAAGACCTAAAAAAGCGCGCCAAGTTCGGTCGAATGTGAAAGTTTTGCTTACAGTTTTCTTCGATTGCAGGGTCGTGGTGCATCATGGGTTCTTGCCACAGGGTAGAACGGTCAATACGGAATATAACCTGCAAGTTTTGCACAGTTTGCTCGAAGCAATCCGCCAGAAACTCACGGATTTGTGGAAGAACAAAACTTAGCTTTTGCCCCAAAATAACGCCCCTGCTCACACATCGTTGGTTGTGCGCGATTTTTTGGCCAAAAACAACACAATAAAGATGCCGCAGCCACCTTATTCTCCAGATCTGGCCCCCTGTGACTTTTTCTTGTTCCCTAAAATTAAAAAGACGCCCATGAAATGACGACGCTACGCTACGATTGAAGAGATAAAGACGGCATCGAAGAAGGAGCTGAACAAAATAAAAAAATGATTTTTTGAAGTGCTTCGAAGATTGGAAAAGCCGTTGGCACAAGTGTATAATATCTCATGGAGATTACTTTGAACGGGACAAAATAGATATTCATGAATAAATAAATAATTTTTGAAAAAACACAATATTCGCGATACTTTTTGAACACACCTCGTATCTTAGAATCTTCCAGATCGCAAAATCCTTCTCAAAATCCTCAACAGAATAATGTTTATGTCTATAACGCTTTAAAATAAATCTATAAACAAATCAGCATATTCCTTAAAGAATCTCAATTCCACCAATTTCAAATCTCTCACAATTACTCACTCAATTCCAAGCTGCAGCTTTACCTGCTACTCTAAAACCTTGAATTCAAAATGTTGCCCCAAAACAAGCGGCATACATATGTCGAACTGAAGTGCCTGCAACACGACGCCATTTTGGCATAATTAGGCCGTGCAATTCCATTGAGTGATTAAATGAAAAGCCAACGAAATGCATTCCAAGACGCCACATGATGGAGGAGGAAGCATGTGCGTGTGCTAAGTGCGGTTCAAAGTTCAAGCACACGTTAAACGCCCATTAAATTTAGCGTCAATATGCATGGCCAACAAGTCGGAAAAGCTGCTACCACTCCCATGCTACACATACTAGACCCAACTAAATGCGGATATATTCGCCCGTGGAGTTGGGTATGGGAGGTCATGCGATTAGACTTGGTCGGGGACTGACACTGCGGTCATGCACACAGCCAAAAGTCGCGTCGCCTTGTATCCCCATTGAGCCATAAATATTGGTAACACAATCTAAACACTGGCCCAAGTGTGGTTGGGTGCGAAAAGTCACACTATGAGTCGTCGGCACACACACACACACCATGCCCATACAAATCCCATCTAGAGAAGTTTCATAGTCGAGTGGCATCGTCGTTTAAATCGCTGCGAAATTGGTTTTCAATTTTTAAACGCCTCATGCCATCAGGCGATCCATTCCCGGCCAGGCATATGACTTTGGCGTAGGTAGATGTTATGCGCTGCCCCTCTCGCCCTTTCCTTTCGTCCTGCATATGTGCATGTGTATGTGCGTGTTGGGCGCTCTTATGTTTTATACATGATTTTTCCACTTTGTTTTTGCTCGGCTTTTGTAAAGTAGTTTTCCGACGCGCCTTCAGTCCCCCATAATTCAAGTAAGGCGTTAATCTGTGACACCCAACGCTGGCTCGGGCCACTAAGCCAACATGTGTCCCTGATGCTGTATCTGTGTGCATGTGTGTGTGTGTGTATGGGTGTGACTCTGTGTGTGAGTGTAACGCTATTGACAAATGGCGCCTTACTTGAAAGGGTTAATTACTGAAAAGGTCAATTGATGTGGCGCACATTTATGTTAAGTATTAGCTGCAGTTTGATACGACCTTTAGCATTTTCATTATTTAAGCGCGTTACAAATTGTAATATAAAATATATGTGCTTAACCGCATAGCAGAACTCTGTACACATATTATATAAATATATAATTTAGCGGTTATTGAATGACATTTATCTTAAATATTGAAATAACTTTGATATTTTATATGGTGAATTGCGGCTAAAGCGTTGCTAGCGCCATCTATGAGTTAATGCGCATAGCTAGGGAAGCATCTAGCCAAGACACAAACCTAGTAAACTAAGGTTGTTAAATGGTGAAAAATATGGCAGCAAAGCTAAGAGTTCATGTTTTGCTTATTTTTTTAAACATTTTTTCATTAATAAATATTATTTATAAAACCATTATTAAAATATATGTTCAAAAACTCAAACTGCTCTCAGCTTCGAGAATAAAGTACGGCTTTACTAGGCAGTCCTTAAGCCAGACTGGACCGATGCCATGCAACTCTGGCGGACGGCAAGCACTTGAAACATAGAAATCTTTCAAAGATTTTTAACTTTAAGAAATATTGCAATATTTCTTAGAAATCCTTCAAAGATTTTTAACTTTAAGAAATATTGCAATATTGAAAAGACAAAATTGACAAAGACTTCAATGTTCCTCACGTCAAAGAAGAAATAACCAAATCATCGCAAAGATACTTAGAGACACTGTTCAATCATGAAAACAGACGTAAGAGGTCTGCAAAAATTTCACATATTGGAATAAAGTGAGATTGAAAAGTTTACTTTAAATGAGAATGCAAATTTTAATCACAACCACAATGACTATGCGTTCGAAAAATCTAATAAAAAGTATATAAATATTTGAAATAATTAAAAAAACTTAAATTAATCGCGCAAAACAACCAAAGAAATTAATTCATTTTTTAGTATAGAAAAAATCTGTATTGAAATTTTCTACATTTGAAGAAGATGTCATGAGCTGTTAATTGAAGCTCTTATTTCTCTCATTTTGAACTATAATCAAAATTTTATTGGTCTTTTTCAAAAACATTGTATACTGACCTGCATTAAGATTCAATATGAAAATATATTGCTTTAAATTCTAGTTTTAAGAATATTTTTCACATATATTAAGTTTTTAAGTATGTGATAAGATTGATATACCTATTTCAAAAAACTTTCTTGCTTATTCCCCAAAAAATTATTTTCGTATTAATACAATTTTTTTAAAATAAGGAGATCGGAAGTCTACTATATATCTTAGTTTTGTCCTTGCACCCAAATCCGGTGTGGATTTAGAATTTTCAAATACGAAATGCTTGATTTGTTTTTCAATATTAATCGCATTATCTTACAAATTTAAGGGTCATCGAGTGAACCTTCGTATACAAATTTTTTTAGGATTTTTTGGTTCGAAAAACACGGAAATGGCAACCTTTTTTGTTAAGCACCATTTTCCACTTTTTTCAAAAAACATGTTTTTTCAGGTATTCGTTAATATCTCGTAATTGTTAAATTGATAAATAATATGTACATATTATTAAAGAGAAAACATTTTTTATATTTATGATAAGCTTTAAGCTGAAAGAACATTATATTTCGAACATTTCCAAGATCTTCAAAATCAAAAAGGAACTGTAGATGTTATAAATATTATACATATAAGTGAATAAATTGCCCAAAAACATGATTTTCGAAAATATCTCGAAAGCGTTGCTTAAGAAAAAAAGGTTGCTTTCGGCCCAAAATTACTCTAAAACCCCTTTTTTATGGGGTTCAATTTTGAAAAACATTTTCAATCCGATCAAATATTTCAATATCAATTATCATCGTTAAAAACGATAGAATTATACATTGGAATTCTTATTTAATTTTTGTAATTAATATAGAATGTAGATGATTATTAACACTTTTTACATGAACATTTATTTAATTTAATTTTATATTAAGAGTGATTTATGAAGATGTTTTTGAATAAATATTGAAGCTATATTAAACTAACTGTACTTTAAGCTCCAACTTAATTTATTAAAAGTCTTTATATTAAAAAATGATCCAAATGCATTTCACGAAACAAAAGAAATAAAAGCAGCGTAGAAAAATAAGTGGAGCGAAAAAAGTTTCGTCCGAACACACAAATTTCTCGTGTTAAGCTTACTTACTCGAGTACTTTTCAGAAATTGTGTGGTTTTCCTTCGGGGCAAAAAACAGTATTAAAACAACAGAAACTTTATTTTTATTTTCATTCGTTAGAAAAATAACTTTTCGTTTAGTTTGTTTTCATACTCTGATTTCAGCAATTTGGTCTCCACTTTTACTAGCGCCATCTGTTGTATAAACGTTTATCTAGTGACAATAAGTAAAGACACAAACCAATTTAAGTGAACTAGTTCCTTGTGAGCAGCAGTTTTTTTAATTTAAATGATTTAAGTTGCTGCAATTGAATACCATAACAAAAAAAAACTAATTATAAATCCATGCATCGCTAGTAATTTAAAGATATAATAAAATCGGCAAGGGTCCTCCAGATAGTTGACCCGCCGTCGATAAATAGTACAGTTTTATTTCTTTTATATAATATGTATAAGGATAGTGTATAATATACAGAAGTATACGACAGAGTCCCACCGCCTTTGTTTACAAAGTCCCAAGAATCGGCTTCCTACTTTGGAGCAGCGCCACACATGATTCACATTTTAATGCCTGAAGTTAAGAGATTTATTTTGTTTTTGCAAATGTATCTATATAACATGATGAAGAAGTCTGAGTCCTCCCAAGTTAACTCCAATATGGGTAAGGGGAAAAAAGAAGAATCTAGACAAAGTTTTTTGTATTTAGAATCTGAGTTAGAAAGAAAACTTGACTTTGATGATATTATAAATGCTTTTGCCTTAGCTTAAGCACGGAAGGCGAAATTCTAAGCATCTTTACGGTTATTGTGAAACAATAAACTTCTTTGACTTGCGTTTTTTTTTTAAACTACATTGGAGTTTTATGTAATGCATTATTATGAATTTATCAAATCATCAATTCTCTCAGATATCCTTTCTATCCTTTTTTTTATGTTGATCTTTCACTTTTCAACAATTATACGTACTTTCATTAATTAAGAAAAATTGATAGGGGCCCATTTTTCGAAAATTTATGTTTAGCTCTGGGAGTAACTCCAGCATCAACTATCAAAAGGTAAAAGCGTTTCGAAATTTTTCACAGAATCGTTTTGCATTTTATAAAAATATTAAATCTTTAAGCTTGTTTTACATTGTTTACCAACACTATAAGCGGAAACCACTTTAAAGTTTTATTTTAGTATGACCAGCTTTTTTTTATTTTTGACAAGCATGATTAAATAAAACTAACCCCTCTAACATATAACATAGATTATAATAATTATTAAATGATTATAAGTTATTTACTATGTGTTGTTGTAGGACAGAATAATTGTGCTCAGAACGTGTGCTTAGTATATTTAATCAAATATTTTTTAAATTATAAGCATACCTTTTAAAATTATAACAAGTAACTAAAAAGCTCTAAAAATGTCAATCGAAGGCCTGGAAAAGTTGAGTTTGGAGGATGCAATAAATTGTGACCCAACCTTGAATCCAAAAAAACCGCAGATCAGTTACACTACTTTTACCGAAGAGTCGCAGATGCTTGCTGCTAAGAAACTAATAGAAGCAGCGCTGTCCGAGCCCTATTCCATTTATACATATCGATACTTTATATATCAATGGCCGCACCTGTGCTACTTTGCAAGACATGGCGATAAATACGTGGGTGTTATTGTCTGTAAGCTTGATATGAAAGTGGATAAGGTGGTGGGCTATATTGCCATGCTGGCTGTAGACCCTCCATATCGACGACAAAAGATTGCCAGTACATTGGTGGAGAAAGCTATAGATGCTATGATTCCCGATAAGCCCGAGCAGATTTTCCTCGAAACGGAACTGTCAAACACGGCGGCGTTGCGATTATATGAAAGCCTTGGTTTTATACGAGAGAAGCGCATGATACGGTATTATATGAACAACTCGGATGCAATACAACTGAAGCTTCTGTTTAAAACATCTAAAGAATGTAAAGATTCACAGCGGCATAGTCAGCGTGACATGGCCACAGAAACGTGACGTCACAAAAATAGTTTTTAAATGTATATAAAAACTGTCATTGATATCGACATAGATATCAATATTTATATTGTAATAAACAATAATATCGTATTGAAACTGGCGAAGAGATAGCTTATAGTCACAACAAACCTTATTAAATTCGATAATCTTTTCCCTCAAGATTACCTTTTTGGATCATTTCTGTCAAAAATAATGAAATGGTTGCTGTCGTGACATCCCAACCCAAATTTACTCTGTCCTAAATGGGAAAGTGTGGAGAATGTTATGGGTGACCTTGGAATGTTATTCCAAAAAACTAAAAATAACTTTTATATAATAGTCTACCTGAACATAAATATCGGGCTATGTGAATGAAGCTTCTTCAAAAAAAAAATGGAAACAATTTTTTTTTTAGTTGGGTCGCTAAAATATCCTTCGGGGAATAGGTCATAACAACATGAATCGAAAAAGTATATTGTGCCAAAAAGTTTCCGGAAAATAGTTTTCTTCGATATTCGTGGTGTGGTGCATCATGACTACTTTCCAGAGTAGGAGTAAGGAGTAATATGTAACTGTTTTGAGGCGTTTGCGTGAATGGGTCCGTCGTATTCGGCAGGAATTGTAGGCAGACGATTCCTGGATTTGCACGACGATAACGCGCCATCTCATCGAACCACGATTGTAAACGCATTTAATGCAAAACACTCGCTAAATACCATCGACCAGGCACCGTACAGTCCAGATCTGGTACAGTGTGACTTTTTTCTCTTTCCAAAGCTAAAATTACCACTCTGGGGTACCCGTTTTGACTCCATACCGACCATAAAACAGAATGCGACGAGAGAGCTGAACGCCATACCGCCTATAAAAATATTCCGAAGATTGGAAGAAGCGTTAGCATACAGTATGTGTATCGCTTCAGAAGGGGCATATTTTGAAAGAGACAAAATAAATATTGAAGAAGATTAATGTTTTATTTAGAAATTCCTTCTTTGTCACAATGTATAACCTCGGAGGGACCCGGACTCGAGAGTTATTCGGGAAGTTTTTTGCTTAAAAAAATATAGTAAATTATCATTCTACCAGAGCTCCGTAACATACGTTTTTATTTAACCATATCGAATGTTATGATTGCAATGATAGAATATAACATGGTGATACAAGAGTTATGGAGCTCCAATTAAGATATTTTATATGTAACTGATTGATAAGGGGAGAGACACTATATGGCCCATATAGTGCGCACCTCAACTTTTTTGCCTATAGAAAATAGAGTATTATGCTTTTTAGAGAGACGATTTTGAAAAATTGGTAAAGGACCGGATCCGAGATTTCCCCTGGCGCCCATATATTCTCTCTACGGTACCTGTATAGGTCGTATTATCTCTGAGATTGTTTTGGTCGGCCTCTCAAGATGATCAAAAATATTTGTACTTACTTCATAAAGTCTGTAACGCCTCC
The DNA here is from genome assembly GCA_037043745.1 of Chymomyza amoena. Lineage (NCBI taxonomy): Eukaryota > Metazoa > Arthropoda > Insecta > Diptera > Drosophilidae > Chymomyza > Chymomyza amoena. The sequence goes on from JBAMAX010003875.1 coordinate 15,381, forward strand.
TACTGGCTACGACAAACATTTGCACAAAAATATTATTCCTTCTTCTGTTCATTTCAGTATATAAAAATGGCGTACGTAAAGTCGGGCGAGGACGACTTTGGGATACCCTGTACCACTAGCTTGCAATAAAATCGGGTTCCTTCATAGAAAACCAAAAACAGAAGAATTTTTAGCAAAATTTTCGATCGTTCCTATGGGAGCTATATGATATAGTCAACCGATTTCGATCAAATTTGACACAGTGCTTTGTTACCTTAAAAAATATCTGAATGCCGTTTAAATATCTTTGTAAACAAACGAAACACAACGAATCTATAATATAAAAATGAATCGCAAAATGTGTTGATAAGCGCATAACTCAACAACGCCTCGACCAATTTGGCCAAATCTTTTTTTAAAATGTTCGTTGAAGTTCAAGGATGGTTTTTACGGCGAGAAAAATTATAATTATTGCTGGAAAAACCCTAAAAATAGCCCTTTTCTTTTTCCCATACAAATGATTTGTAACTAAAACGTAGTCAACTACGACTTTGACTTCAAGTCATGTCAAATTTAAAAAAAAAAAAGTTGTCTGTGACCTAATCTGAGATTTGCCACTTTGGTCCAACTGATACGCGAAACAGATTCGTATATCGTGTTTATGTGCAGAGTGTTTGCTGATGGTAGTGTTTGTTTAGTTCGTGATTAGTGAAAAAATAATTAATATTTGATATGCCTCCTATAAGACGAAGCAGATTTAGATGCGGAAGAACCAGAAATGCTACAATCCAAGCTAATTACCGATCAAATCGTCATGCTGCACTGAGGACGTGACTGACAGAAATGAACGTGAGGCAGTTCAGGATCTATCCTACAAAACTGCGTGAAGCGCGAGGCGCGACTTTCTGCTAATAATCGCTGCAAGTTTGAATCGAGGCTGCTTTCAGTTACGATGTGTCAATTGACTACAGTAACTGACCAATGTGTTGCCATTGGTTCTATAGAACTCAGGTTTGCTCACACTGCAAGAGCATTCGAATACAAAACCGAAGCCATTGGATTGTGTTGCGCAAATGGTAAAGTAAAATTGATACCATTGGATCCACCACCAGAACCATTGTACTCATTGGTTTCAGGAATAGGAACAGATTCTATACACTTTTTGACACATATCCAACAATATAACAATTGCTTTCAAATGACTTCATTTGGGGCAACAAATGTAGTTCGGGAAAATTTTATGCCAACTTTCAAGGTATGTATTATAGCAGTTACTCATAATTATTTAAGCGAACATTTTATTA
>JBAMAX010003876.1:0-45119 GCA_037043745.1 Chymomyza amoena
TCTTCGCCTGGGATATGCCGCACAAAGAAATCACTTTGAATTGGGGAGGATATTTTGGGATCCTTTGAGATAGATGTTCCAAAGTGTAGCCTATACAACTTTTCTTTCGCAGTTGTCATCAGGTTCAATAAATTGTTGTCTAGTGTGAGGGTAGTAGAGTAAAAATAGACCAAGGGCTTGAGCTAAAAAATAATTGCAGACTGGAATTTCTTTTGCTAGATGCTTTAGATGCTCCCAAAAACTCTAAAAGCAAGAGGATGACGTCCCTGCCCCGTTTGATTCGTCCCATTTGTTTTGAATTTTGTATGAAGTACAAGATACTTTTAATGCAATGTATGCTCAAAATTCCATTCCAAAATGTGAAAGTCTGGAAATATAGTTTTGAACATTTCCTGCTTTGAAAGTTGCTTTGTACGACTTTAAGAATTCGAGTTAAATGGGCAGAAACAAATGTTCAAATAACGTTAAACCCTAAGGTGGTAGAGGTCACCTTTTTGTTTTAAGACTTTTTGGTAAATCTAATATTGACTAATTCCTGCAACTTCTAAATGTTCAGCTAATGTTTGAACGAATAAATAAAGATTTATAAAAATATATGCAATGTCATCTTTTTTTGGCAAACCAGCGAGACGGTTTATTATACCCTGTACCGTATGGTCCAAGGGTATATTAAGTTTGTGCAAGCCGAAAATGTATGTAACATATAGAAGGAGACGTCGGAGACACCCCAAAGTTACCTAAAATATGATCAGGGTGAATAGAGAAGTCGATATACCCATGTCCGTCTGTCCGTCTGTCCGTCTGTCCGTCTGTCCGTCCGTCTGTCCGTCTGTCCGTCCGTCCGTCCGTGTGAACGCCTAGATCTCAGAGATGGTAAGAGCTAGAGTTACCAAACTTTCACATTAGATCCCATATTATTCCATAGGAGGCAAGTTTATTTTATTTTTTTGATATCGGGGATAAATTATATAGCTCCCATGGGGGTGTTTGAGACGACCTCGAAAAAAAAAAGCGTTTTAGATGAATAATTCGTTTGTTTATGAAGATATCGTAACGAAATTTGGCAATCGAAAGTTTTTTATAGTTCCCAATCACTGTACCAAATTTGATCAAAATCGGTTGACTATATCATATAGCTCCCATAGGACCGATCTGCCAAAATAACTTTTTTAAAGAAAAATTGGCTATATTTCGTTTTTTAATAAAGATATCCTAACCAGATTTGGCGTTTGGAAATTTTTTAGACCAATTAAGCATTGTGCCAAATTTGAACAAAATCGGTTGACTATATCATATAGCTCCCATAGGTCCGATCTTCCAAAAAATCGATTTTTTAACAAAATTTGCTGTGTTTCGTTTGTTTGTTAAGATATTGGGACCAAATTTGACATTCGTGAGTATTTCATAGTTCCTAAGCACTGTACCAAATTTAATCCAAATCGTTTGACTAGATCATATAGCTCCCATAGGACCAATCGGTCCAAAAACACGTTTTTTATACAAAATTCGATGTGTTTTGTTTGTTTGTAAAGATATTTGAAATAACTTTGGCGTTCATATCTTTTTTAAGGTATTTAAGCACCGTGTCAAATTTTATTGAAATCGGTTGACTATATCATATAGCTTCCATAGGAACGATCGGTCAAAAAAAAATTTTTGCTTAAAAATTCTTCTGTTTTTGGTTTTTTGTGAAGAAATCGGACTTTATTACAAGCTAGTGGTACAGGGTATCCTAAAGTCGTCCGCGCCCGACTTTACGTCCGCCATTTTTTTTATTATAATTTAGAATGTTCATAAAATTTATTGTTTATATTGTATATAATATTATAGTTCATGTAGTTAAGTATAAGTGAAATTGTCTAATAAAGACAGATTATAAATAAAATAAATATATTTTTTTTAGCATATTTTACTTGCAATCTGTCTGTTTTTAGACAATAAGCAAATTTTGTAAATAATTATAATAAAAATATATATGTAAATAAACAGCAAATTTCCATTGAAATCTACTGTTGTGTTTGAATGAAGAAAAAAGCATAATATTATATATATAGTAAGAATGTTTTTAAAATATATTACTACAACATTTTGCATTGCAGAAGAATAATTATACCCTGTACCGTATGGTCCAAGGGTATATTAAGTTTGTGCAAGCCGAAAATGTATGTAACATATAGAAGGAGACGTCGGAGACACCCCAAAGTTACCTAATATATGATCAGGGTGAATAGAGAAGTCGATATACCCATGTCCGTCTGTCCGTCTGTCCGTCTGTCCGTCCGTGTGAACGCCTAGATCTCAGAGATGGTAAGAGCTAGAGTTACCAAACTTTCACATTAGATCCCATATTATTCCATAGGAGGCAAGTTTATTTTATTTTTTTGATATCGGGGATAAATTATATAGCTCCCATGGGGGTGTTTGAGACGACCTCGAAAAAAAAAGCGTTTTAGATGAATAATTTATTTGTTTATGAAGATATCGTAACGAAATTTGGTATTCGAAAGTTTTTTATAGTTCCCAATCACTGTACCAAATTTGATCGAAATCGGTTGACTATATCATATAGCTCCCATAGGACCGATCGGCCAAAATAACTTTTTTAAAGAAAAATTCGCTATATTTCGTTGTTTAATAAAGATATCCTAACCAGATTTGGCGTTTGGAAATTTTTTAGACCATTTAAGCAATGTGCCAAATTTGAACAAAATCGGTTGACTATATCATAGAGCTCCCATAGGTCCGATCTTCCAAAAAATCGATTTTTTAACAAAATTTGCTGTGTTTCGTTTGTTTGTTAAGATATTGGGACCAAATTTGACATTCGTGAGTGTTTTATAGTTCCTAAGCACTGTACCAAATTTAATCCAAATCGTTTGACTAGATCATATAGCTCCCATAGGACCAATCGGTCCAAAAACACGTTTTTTATACAAAATTCGATGTGTTTTGTTTGTTTGTAAAGATATTTGAAATAAATTTGGCATTCATATCTGTTTTAAGGTATTTAAGCACTGTGTCAAATTTTATTGAAATCGGCTGACTATATCATATAGCTCCCATAGGAACGATCGGTCAAAAAAAAAATGTTTGCTTAAAAATTCTTCTGTATTTGGTTTTTGTGAAGAAATCGGACTTTATTACAAGCTAGTGGTACAGGGTATCCTAAAGTCGTCCGCGCCCGACTTTACGTCCGCCATTTTTTTTTTTGTTAATGTAAATAAATTGTGGAAAATAAATAAAAAAATTGTGAAAAAAACTAAATATAGGCAGAAAAAATATTTAAGCATTTTTAAACTTTTAGATTTCATTCTCTGATATTCTCACAGATACAATCTGCATAAACTTCATATCTTTCCCCTTTCTTAAATAGGTGCATAATGTTAAAAATTTCCTTGGCTGTTACTATTTGAAATTGGGACAAAATGTTAAAATATACCGATTGCCTGCGCCTTTACTATGGCCGATTTAAATTTAGCGCGTAATGTTAAAACCAAACAAATGTTAAAACGCTCGCCTTGCATTTTACTTCAACCGAGGCACAGTCAGCGCAAAATGTTAAATTAGCCAAAATGTTAAAATATACCAAACCAAAATAAAGTCTTGACAGTTACTTTAACCGAATCAAAGTCCCTGCTTAATGTTAAAACTAAACAAAATGTTAAAATTAAATACAGCGCACAATGTTAACATCGAACACAGACCGACCCAATGCTTGCCTTCTATTTTCCTTTAGGCTATGTTAAATCAATGCAAAATGTTCAAAACAAAACTGTTATTGTTGCTTATAGCCCAGTCAAATTAGGTAAAAAAAGGGGTCAACTGCGGAATGAAAGATAATAAGCTGGAAATTGGTAAAAACCTTTGTTTTGTCGCCCTAAATATTGTCTCAAAAGTCACAAATGCTATTGTGTCGGCGTCTTAAGATATTGAAGGTCAAAGGTCACGAAAAACGATTTTTCGCGAATATCTCGGTTCCTATTGCTTAAATGATATTTTCTCTTATTATCAAAGTTGTAGAGTATAAAATTCCCTACAACTTTTGTCTACACTTTTTTTTATACGATCAACCGTTTTTGAAGTAGAGCGCGAAGAGTGCCCAGCGTACAGTCATATGAGCTAATGCAGGGTCAAGCGTGAGTTACGGTTATCAGTACGTTGTATAAAGTCAATTATTGACAAAAAAATATAATTTTTAAGCAATGCCCATTATTTCTGTACTTATTATTAATTATTCAACTATAGTATATTATTAATTCTGGATTATCTATTTTAATTATATTTTAAAATAAAAAGACAGTAAGGAAATATATTTTAGATATACCTTTATTTATCACTAAATATGGCATGTTATACATTTATTAAAATGTGAGTTTAAATATTAAAATAATTTGTGAATCAAATTAAATTGCGAATGGAAGCTAGTTATCTTCTTCTTCGTCGTCTTCTTCTTGTTGTCGCTCTAAAATATTCAATTCATTGTCATCATCCTCATTATCGGTCATATTCATTTTCAAACCTTCTAGAATTTCAGGATCGTATGTGCTTTCTTCATCGGGATTACTTGGATATAGTGGAGCGTTGAGGCAAGCTTGTCCATTGCACTGGCCACAAGCTAAAGAACATAGTAGCCCTGATTTTCTGCATCCACAGCGGGAACCACAACCATTTTTGCAATTGCAAAATATTGTGTTTAGTAGTTCGGCTGGTGCTGGAGGTAATAACGTTGTTATGGGCTCCAGGATTTCATTTTCAAGCTTCCAGCCCCATTCTTGAGGTTCTAAGTTCTTCCCTAGCCACGTTTGAATCTGGTAGTAGACACGATTGATATGTTGACGGGCTGCTACACTTGTTGGTGGACTGCACACGACCATAAAACGTGCGAGTATATACCGCGCTCACTCGCACTTAGGGGTCTTACAATACGTAGGGCTCTTATAATACAAAGTGGTCCCTTGAAAGAGAAAGTGACCTTGAATACAATAGAACATACGTCCCGGCTATAAATAGAAATGATCATAGGGTAGGGACAAGTATTTCCAGTTATATAAGTATTTAAAAATTTACACGTTTTAAAGGAAACATATATGTATAATGTCGTTTTAACTTAAAATATAACTAAAATAGATAATCCAGAATTAATAATATACTATAGTTGAATAATTAATAATAAGTACAGAAATAATGGGCATTGCTCAATAATTATATTTTTTTTGTCAATAATTGACTTTATACAACGTACTGATAACCGTAACTCACGCTTGACCCTGCATTAGCTCATATGACTGTTCGCTGCGCACTCTTCGCGCTCTACCTCAAAAACGGTTGATCGTATAAAAAAAGTGTAGACAAAAGTTGTAGAGAATTTTATACTCTACAACTTTGATAATAAGAGAAAATATCATTTAAGCAATAGGAACCGAGATATTCGCGAAAAATCGTTTTTCGTGACCTTTGACCTTCAATATCTTAAGACGCCGACACAATAGCATTTGTGACTTTTGAGACAATATTTAGGGCGACAAAACAAAGGTTTTTACCAATTTCCAGCTTATTATCTTTCATTCCGCAGTGAAACCCTAATTTGACTGGGCTATTATTGTTGTTTGCATTTGAATTAGTTTTTACCTTAACAGCAAAAAGCTCGGGCAGAATTATTCCCTCTGTAAATTTAGTACTCTTTGTTGCGCAGTTAAGTAGAGCTGTCTCTGTCGCACACGCTATGCTTTATGGCAGTCTTAAGTGCAGTAAAACGAGACCGAATTATATACAAAAGTGCCGCAAAATGTAAGCTATATGGAAATATTTATCGATAAGCAAAAGCTTGCAAGTTTGAAATTTTTCATATGTAACTGCTGATTTAGTTTTCTTAGACTTCATGTTATGATAAATTAATTATTCGTTCCGTATTCAGGGGCCCCTTTTTATCAGAATAAGTGCATTGCTTGATAACTATCGTTAATTAAATATGAAATCAAATAACTTTGTAATCAATCAGTTATTTAAAACGTCTACGATTTTCTCAAAGTTTGTCGAATATTTTTGACTTATCAAAAACGTTCTAAAGGGGCTCCAGGGTGCTCCCGTGCAACTAAATTCAGTTGACAGTCAAGATATGTTGGAGAGAAGGCCTTCGATCCTTACATTCATTGTACAGCGCATTAACTCAACCTGATTCTATCTCATGCTGCTGAAAAATTCGGCAGCCCTTCAATCAAACTCTTTTTCGCCACTTTACAACGAATTTTTGTAGCCTTTTTGAAGAAACAAAAAAATGTCTCAAAAATCAAAACCTTTCGGCATCCAACTTCTGGAAGAATTGTAACTTGAACTTTTTGAGACCAACTCTGACTGTCGGAGAGAGACACAAGATGAACAGTGTGCTGTGCTATTGGAAGATATCGAAAGCGAAGCGCTGTCATAGAAACTAAGACTCTACGTCAAAGGCTTGAGTGATACTCGATGGTCAATTACAATTATCCAAAATCTTGACTGCATTGTCAACTGTTTAGAACGAGAAACATCGAGAGAAACGGCTACTGGAGAAGATATAATGGACGCAAATTCTCTACTTTCGGCGATCAATTTATTATTTACTTAGCCTGACATGGTCGTATTCAGTCCTATCATTCAATGACATTGCTGAAGTGATCTTTTGATGGCCCATAATTGTCTCGAAAATGTAATGAAGAACTTGCAAAACTTGCATGAGGAGAGCAAGTATGATTCTTTCGTTTCGAAAGCTAAATCTCAATGGGAGCAGATGGGGATCCGTATTTTCCGATCATTCGGCAACGACAAACGAAAAAATGCCAGGCGAGAAAGCAGAGGACAGTTCTCTGGACATGGCAACGAAACATCGCATTGAGTACTTTGAAGTTCTGGACAGATTTTTTTTTTCCACTGGGCCTTTTTCCTTATATCCGCCACTGTCCTCAGCTCTATTACTTCTAAAGAAGTCATGTTGAGATGCTTTCAGCCTTGATGCATGTGTACCCATCAATCAGTATCCGGTAATTGTCCATATTACTTTCGATCACTGGCTCTATTTATCTTTTTCTGCAGTTTACCAGCCAAGTTTGCCGTGAGGTTCTATACGTGATCTTTATCTGATTCCACGCTTGATTTGCAGCTAGAGTTATGTGGCTTTTAATGCTCAATTTGCAGCTGGCCAGACACACCTTGTCCTGAAGGAGGTTGCTGGTAGTTCCTCTTCGGGCCATTTCCTCCGCAATTGCCCTCAGAAATGTGGTAGAAAAAGCGGTTGAATATAAAAAAATCATTTTCCCTATCTCATCCTTTTGCGATTTTGAAGTGGGCAGTAACACTCTTGTAGTACTTTATTACGTATACGCATTTAAGCTGCAGATTTACTATAATACACTCCAAGTTCTTGAGTGCCTCTTGATGTTACTAAGCCTGGTTGCTTTGCAGATCTTTCTAAGTATTTTGTTATGCAATTTACTGAGCATATTATGGGTCAGCGATTACAAAAGTACACCTTCTTTTATATAAAACTCAGGATCGTAATTCGTTGAAGCGCGACAGCTTGTTTCGAGAGATAAAATCCATATCAGCTATAGACAATATAGTAGGAACCATTGTCGTATGTCTTTCAAAAATTAGCCTCCTATCCAATATGACTTCTAGGTATTTGTGGGCAGGTACGTGCTTCAGTATAGAACCATGCATCATAATATCTAAACCATTTAGAGGTCTTGGTGCCAGACTAACCTTTGTAAAATTTTTCTTATTGATGCCTATAGTTTTGCTGCGCCCTAACTTGTCTTCTGGTCATCTTAACAGTATCATACATATCTTTACTCTATATAGCAGAGAATATGCCGAAATAATTGCTTATCAAGTTAGTCCCCTTAAGGGACCCACGCACTTATAGTTTTTTTAATGGACTTTGCTCTTTCGATGCTTTCACAAAAAGAGCTGTCGTATAAATAGGCTCTTTCTACTGGTGTTGCTGTGGAGTCAATAATAGTTTTAGTCTTTTTTTAGCATGCCACTCCCTGTGGAAGGCTTGCTGTACGAGGTGTGTTCAAAAAGTATCGCGAATTTTGTGTTTTTTAAAAAATTATTTATTTATTCATGAATATCTATTTTGTCCCCTTCAAAGTAATCCCCATGAGATATTATACACTTGCGCCAAAGGTTTTCCCAATCTTCGAAACACTTCAAAAAGTCTTTTTTTTATCTAGTTCAGGTCCTCCTTCGATGCCGTCTTTATCTCGTAAATCGTAGTGTAACGTCGTCCTTTTAAGGCATCTTCAGTTTAGGGAACAAGAAAAAGTCACAGGGTCCAGATCTGGGGAATACGGTGGATGCGGCATCATTTGTGTGTTGTTTTTGGCCAAAAAGTCGTGCACGAGCAACGATGTGTGAGCAGGGGCGTTATCGTGGTGCAAAAGCCAATTAACCGTTCTACCCTGTGGCAAGAACTCATGATGCACCACGCCCCTGCAATCGAAGAAAACAGTAAGCAAAACTTTCACATTGCGTGCGGCAGCTTCCATTGAGATGATTGAGCTTTGGTTTCCATGTCATAACCATAAACCCACGATTCGTCACCAGTTATGACCCTCTGGAGCAAATTTGAGTCGTCGCGGACAGAGTCCAACATCTCATTAGCAATGTTCATGCGATGCTGTTTTTGGTCGAAATCGACCAATTTTGGTACGAATTTCGCGGCGACCCGTATCATGCCCAAATCATTGATAAAAATCGAATGGCACGAGCCAATCGATAAGTCTAGGTTCTCAGCAACTTCTCTAAAGGTGATTCGACTATTGGCCAATACCATTTTCTTCACTTCATCAATTTTTTCGTCTGTTGATGAAGTGCTCGGGCGTCCGGCACGCTCTTCGTCGTTCACATCATCTCGGCCTTCTGAGAACATTTTGTACCTTTGATAAACGTTGCTTCGGTCCAAGGTAGCTTCTCCTACTCTCTCTCACTTAATTTCGTTTTTCACACAAAATTTGATACAGGCTCTTTGATCCATTTTTTTGAATAGGTAAAAAGTCGAGCCAAAACACGTGCAAGCAAAGCAGCACATTCAAAATGGCCGAGCTAGTCGGCATAAGTGAGAGACATGAGTACCAACATAACGCCACAAAAAATCGAAATACGAATATGCGTAACCAGCGAAAATTCAAAATTCGCGATACTTTTTGAACACACCTCGAATATTTATAAACACTGCTCCGGCATATTCTTTTTCTATTTCATAGCTTCCAGCATACCTTTGATTTTTTTCTCTATGGTCTTATGTGATCTAATCAACTCTATTATGAACGCACTTAAACACTCAGCTTTCTATTATCGATAAATAATAATCTCTCAATATCAGTTAGATCATTGGAACACACATACAGTCCATCTTGCCTATTTTTGAGCTATTACAAACAATAAAATGGTAGACCCAATACAATTATTAAAAAATATTGCGTATACGCCAAGTTATTGAAATACTCAACATTAAAATAATTGAATGAAATGACTTAACATATTATTTTGTCCATAATTAGCTTTTGTATTTCGGGAATAGATCATAACTACATGTTGCTATAAAAAAATGAGTAATTTTTTAAATTAGCTGTTAATTGTTTAAATTTATTAAAGCATACGCCAAGTTGTTTACAACAGAAATTTATTACAACGTTTAAATTTGCGGCCATTTTATGTGATATTAATACATATTACAATTTATTTTAAATGAAAAAAATAAATTTTGTATCTCACAAATAAAACATATTTCCATATAACAATTGAAAAATGTATTTTTATTTAAATAAGCTGCAATTAAATATTAAACACATCGTTTCATGTTTCTGAAAAAGTCAATTTTGTAAATATTGCGTATACGGCAAGTTGGCAGTAACTGAAAATTTAACATGCAAATAATAATTAATACATACATCGGACACATGTTTAAAGAAAAGTAAATTTTGTAAATATTGCGTATACGCCAAGTTGGCTATAACTTAAAATTTTACATTGAAATAATGCAACAAAATTGATTAAATCTACAGCCAACGGATTATTCGAGAGTTTCAAAATTCTCTATAGTAAAAAACTCCCTGTTATTGCTTAAAAATAAAACATATGTATATTATTTAATATAATATAATATTGTCCATACGCCAATTTGGCTGAAAATAATTATATAAAGTATATGCTACTTAGGCATTAACGTCCTACGTTTTAGGATTTTCTTAGTACAATACGTATACGCAGCATTGGCTGCAACACCCACAGATTAAGTGCGGCGCCTTATCAAAGCTTGTGAAATTTTTTTGCACTAAGCACCACGCTTTTTACACTCACACGCGCTCGAGACACACCAACACAAATAACACACACGCGCACACCCACACATACACCCATGCACCCATGCACTATGGCTATGTACATATGTATATAGTATGCAGTATGTATATGGCGCTTATGTAACCAAGAAGCAAGCGAAATGGCAACGTCAGTGTCAACAATGTGCAAGGCGGAAAAAAAAAGCGCAAGAAAAACAGTTGCATGCACGAAAGAGAGTGGGCAAAGCAAAGGCGAAAAAACCAACAGAGTGGGAGCCAGACAAAGATAGCGTAAAGGAGAGAACGAGAGAGAGTCATACAGCACGAGCGGAAGTTGAGTTACAAAATTAAATTGATAATTTTTTGCAGTTGCTTTCTGTACAAAAAAAAGTTGAAAGTATAAAAAAAGAAACTTGACTGAAGCTATGTGTGTGTGTGTGTGTATGTGTGTATATATATATGTCGCATTGTAGCTGTGTGTGTGCCAACAATGGCGACGTACTTTGCTTGCTGGCTGTAATATGCACCGGAAACGCTTGAAGTACATTCACATGCAGCGCCAAGGCAAAAAGGAGAAGTATCTTTAGAAAATCGTCTTAGCTAAAGGGAAAAACTAAGAAGAAAAAAAAGGAGCTGCAAGGAATGCCAGTGCACTTTGTGTGCTGGCAAGGACAACAGACGCCAATGCACTCACTATATGGAGAGAAAAAGTAAAAAGAGATGAAGTAAAATTGTGTGGCCAACTTGAGGGTGGCATTTCCGCAAGTTACGAGCATAGATGCAGCAATCAACTCCTTGCGGCTTTATCATCATCATCATCATAGGACGCCTTAAAGGTAGAAACGTAAACCCAGTCTTAAACTATAAGCATTATACAGATTGATTTTAGCCAGGCAAATGAAACTTTAAGTGTGCAGACGGCAAAAACGTAAATTCCACTCGATGAAAAAAGCAGCAAATAAAAGATATAAAATAGTTTTGCAAACTGCAAAGAGTTGAGTGCAAAAGAAACAAGAAAAGAATGGTGTGAGCGGAAAATAAAGAAGCAACGAAGTTGGGATACACTTAAGGTAGAGATTGTATGGGATGCTCTGCATTGTAAAGATTATTTTTTTCATATTGCGTATACGACGAGTTGGCTAAAACCATAATATTATAAAAATCTATTTAAAGAATTTTTTCTAAATAATGGAAATACTAAGAAACTTTTGCAGTTTGTTTTCATTTCTTGAGATTAAATAAAAAAATATAAATAATAAATAAAACTAAAATATAAATAAAAAAATCAGCTCATATACCAGCTTAAGAATATTTGTATGTTAAAGAATTAAGCAGTAAATAAAATAAAATAAATTAAAATAAAAAATATAATGAATTAAAATAATGAAATTAATAAAAAAATATTAAAAAAAAATATAATAAAATAAAAAAAATAAGATAAGATACAATAAAAAAAATTATAATAAAATAAATTAAAATAAGAAAATTATAATAAAATAGCATAAAATAAAAAAATAATATAAAATAAAATAGCATAAAATAAAAATTAAATTGAATTAAATTAAATTTAAAAATAAAATATAAAAATATAATAGGTTAAAATAAAATAAATTAAAATAAAATGATATAAAATAAGATAAGATAAAATAAAAAATTTAATTAAAATAAAAAAATATATAAAATAAAATAAAATGAAATTAAATTAACTAAAAATAAAAATAATATAAAATATATAAAAAATAGAGTAAAATATAAGTTAAATTAAAATAAGTCAAAATAGAATAAGATAAAACAAAATAAAATAAAATGAAACAAAATAATAATTTTGGTAATTTTTTTCTATAAATAATTTTTTAGTAAGTACTCATTGAAACTTCTAAGTTTTAAATACATTTTTTTTTAATTTTTAAATTTCGTAAAAATTTTAAAGTCCTGAAAAATATCGTTCAAAACAAAAATTGAAAAATTATATATTTATCCCGATCCCCTACGTCTTGGTCTAATAATAAAATAAAATAAAATAAAATAAAATAAAATAAAATAAAATAAAATAAAATAAAATAAAATAAAATAAAATAAAAAAAAATAGCGGACGTAAAGTCGGGCGCGGACGACTTTAGGATACCCTGTACCACTAGCTTGTAATAAAGTCCAATTTCTTCACAAAAACCCAAAAACAGAAGAATTTTTAAGCAAACATTTTTTTTTTGACCGATCGTTCCTATGGGAGCTATATGATATAGTCAACCGATTTCAATAAAATTTGACACAGTGCTTAAATACCTTAAAAAAGATATGAATGCCAAATTTATTTCAAATATCTTTACAAACAAACAAAACACATCGAATTTTGTATAAAAAACGTGTTTTTGGACCGATTGGTCCTATGGGAGCTATATGATCTAGTCAAACGATTTGGATTAAATTTAGTACAGTGCTTAGGAACTATAAAGTACTCACGAATGTCAAATTTGGTCCCAATATCTTAACAAACAAACGAAACACAACAAATTTTGTTAAAAACTCGATTTTTTGGAAGATCGGACCTATGGGAGCTATATGATATAGTCAACCGATTTTGTTCAAATTTGGCACATTGCTTAAGTGGTCTAAAAAATTTCCAAACGCCAAATCTGGTTAGGATATCTTTATTAAAAAACGAAATATAGCGAATTTTTGTTTAAAAAGTTATTTTGGCCGATCGGTCCTATGGGAGCTATATGATAAAGTCAACCGATTTCGATCAAATTTGGTACAGTGATTGGGAACTATAAAAACTTTCGAATACCAAATTTGGTTACGATATCTTCATAAACAAACGAATTATTCATCTAAAACGTTTTTTTTTGTCGAGGTCGTCTCAAACACCCCCATGGGAGCTATATAATTTATCCCCGATATCAAAAAAATAAAATAAACTTGCCTCCTATGGAATAATATGGGATTTAATGTCAAAGTTTGGTAACTCTAGCTCTTACCATCTCTGAGATCTAGGCGTTCACACGGACGGACGGACGGACATGGGTATATCGACTTCTCTATTCACCCTGATCATATTTTAGGAAACTTTGGGGAGTCCCGACGTCTCCTTCTATATGTTACATACATTTTCGGCTTGCACAAACTTAATATATCCTTGGTACCATACGGTACAGGGTATAAAAATCATCTATTTATCCCGACCCCCTACGTCTTGGTCTAATAATAAAATAAATTCTAATAAATTCAAATAAATTCAAATAAATTCAAATAAATTCAAATAAATTCAAATAAATTCAAATAAATTCAAATAAATTCAATTAAATTCAAATAAATTCAAATAAATTCAAATAAATTCAAATAAATTCAAATAAATTCAAATAAATTCAAATAAATTCAAATAAATTCAAATAAATTCAAATAAATTCAAATAAATTCAAATAAATTCAAATAAATTCAAATAAATTCAAATAAATTCAAATAAATTCAAATAAATTCAAATAAATT
The DNA here is from genome assembly GCA_037043745.1 of Chymomyza amoena. NCBI lineage: Eukaryota > Metazoa > Arthropoda > Insecta > Diptera > Drosophilidae > Chymomyza > Chymomyza amoena. Next base: position 13,806 of record JBAMAX010003876.1, read on the forward strand.
CAATTAAATTCAAATAAATTCAAATAAATTCAAATAAATTCAAATAAATTCAAATAAATTCAAATAAATTCAAATAAATTCAAATAAATTCAAATAAATTCAAATAAATTCAAAAAATTTAAATAACTTCAAATAAATTCAAATAAATTCAAATAAATTCAAATAAATTCAAATAAATTCAAATAAATTCAAATAAATTCAAATAAATTCAAATAAATTCAAATAAATTCAAATAAATTCAAATAAATTCAAATAAATTCAAATAAATTCAAATAAATTCAAATAAATTCAAATAAATTCAAATAAATTCAAATAAATTCAAATAAATTCAAATAAATTCAAATAAATTCAAATAAATTCAAATAAATTCAAATAAATGTAAATAAATTCAAATAAATTCAAATAATTTCAAATAAATTCAAATAAATTCAAATAAACTAAAATAAATTAAAATAAATTCAAAATAATTCAAATAAATTAAATTTGCGCCAATTATGCAGTTTTTTCAAAATAAAATTTTTGTGACATTGCAAATGAAAATTTCATAATTTTTTTTCCATAGATATTTTATATATTTATATCCCTCTATTATATAAAAAAAAATTGTTTTCATCTTTTTAAATTTAATTTCAAGAGGGCCCCCCCTGAGCCGCTTGCGTCGATGAAGGGATGGGGGTTGGTGAGCGAAGCGAGCAGGGAGCAAAGCCTCTTAGTATTATATTATTATTATTAAGTACTCATTGCAATTTCCAAATTTTACAATACATATTTTTTAATTTTTTACTATTAAAAATTTTAAAGTCCTGAAAAATATCATTCACGACTTTCAAAAAATTGACTAGATGTTTCCATCTTCTTCGCCTTCCTCCAATTGTAGCAAACAGGATGCCCGACTTCAAATGCCATCTTCGAACAGCTGTAGGGTATTGAGACATAGGAAAAAAAGCGAAGCAAATTGTTTGCCGTCTGACTGATAACTGGCCTCAGTCCACGCCCACTTTGTCGCCCACAAAACCCAGCAGACAGCTGTTAATATGACAAAAAGCAGCAGCAGCAGTAGAAGCAATGCTAAAAGTTTTTGGGGCCCAGACCAAGACGTTGTATCCGAAGGATGCTGGCGCCCAAAATGGAAAACGCAGACAAAGTTTGTCTTGAGGATTGCAATAAGACATATTTGAAGGTCTGAGGTAGCAGTGGCAAACACCCTAGTTGTACATACTTGGGCTCTATGTAAAAGTAGTTGAGTGCTAGGAACTACGAAAAGGTTGAGCAAAACTTAAAGGCAAAACCAAAATGAAGAAATGAAAGTTTGTCCAAGACTTTATGCGCAACTAAATGAAATTTTCATGCTTTGTAGAGGTATTATTTTTTTTTTGTTTTTTGTTTTTTAAGACAAACCTTATACATAAGTTAGCTGGCAATTTCTGTAAATTTTTATGGCAAAGTTTTTAGCAGCAGCACTTCCGAGTGAGTTTTCGACCACCTAAAAGCTGCTTTGAAATGGCATATTTTGATGGTATTTTATAAATATCGTAGCGTTTTATTAGATATAGCCATTTGCGCCCTTAGCTAGGCAACACTTTTTTTTTGGCTCATACCCATACTATAGATCGTAGAGCTGTTAAAAAGTTTTCGGTTTTCATGCTTCGTTTGTTTTGTGTCAAGTTTTCGGCCTAGGTCTAGTCAAAGTGCCTGCCCTTTGTCGCTCTCGTTCTTCATTTGCCATTTCTCTTTTGGACATCACTTTGCTCTCTGCTCTCTCTCTCTGTCTTTCTTACACTGCACTTCAGCCTATTACTTGATTTTCTTTTTTGTTTTTTTTTTTTTTTGGTAAAAACTTTGTCTTTCTTTTTGCTTTGACTTTTCGCTAAAAACTTTTTGGCCAGACGTCGCACGTTGCCCAGCTTCTTTTCCTACTTTTCCTACTCATTTTCTGCTTGTTCTTCTTCTGTTTTTCATTTCTTTTCTTAATTTCAAGTTGAATGTTTATAGGGAAAAAGCAAAACTTGGTGTATGAGTTATGTCTAGGGCGTGGTGCGCTTCTTGAACGTTTTAATTACTAAAAGACAAAAAAAATACGGAGAACCGTAAAAACTTTTCCGAACTTGTTTAAATGCAAATGCAAATTAATCGATGTCCCACCCTGACAAGTAACCCCCAAAACTTCCATCCCATAATGGCTGCCGCTCCAAGTTGGCGGTGTATCACTTTAATCTTGTTCATTAGATTTGCGTAATTGAGTAATGATTTGCTCTTTAACTATGAAAGTTCAACAACTTTTGCACCGATTTGTTAACTAATAAGGTTCGTTGGCGAATACAAAATTTTTATATATTTTAATAGAGTCATGTTTTGCTCTTCTGTCATAATTTAGTAAACTGATTTTGGAAAATACATCAAACTAATTTTTTTGCTTTATTTGCGATTCGTAGATTTCGAGGCAATTTCATTGCATAAATATAAATCTATTAAAACGGTTAAAGAAGTGCCATCTAGAATACGTAATACCCTTTCCTTTCTTTAAATTGCTTAGCGTAGGTAGACTGGGAATGGTATCCCCAAAAACTAAAAAGAACTTTAAGATTTTTTTAGACTGTAGCTTCTTCACAAAAAGGTTTAGAAATAACTTGATTTTTGTGCAGGGTTCTTGAAATTCAAAATTTTACCAAGCTCATTGAAAGCTTTTCTTCGATTGTAAACAAATACCGGAGTTATGACTGTTGCTGGAATGCTAAAGTCCATTTTCGAAGTAATTTGCTGCGTAGAAACTGAATCCGGAATCAGAATTGGTCCATCACGTCAGAATTTTGAGATATTTAGGGCTATGTACCGGTAACTTCGGCGTAACTTCGAATAACCACAACTTTGCGAAAAAATAAATTTGTAATTAATCGCTTAAACTAAAGGGTAAGATAATAAAGCTGGAGTAACAGACCACATGCCTCCTGCACATAACTTTTAAGACAGCACATTCGTCTGGAGATTGGACAGGCAAATGATAGAAACACGGGTGGTCATTTATGGGACATCAGTTCCCGGGCATTCGATGCCAAAAATTGGCGGAATTCCTCAGTCCAGGTCTGTCGGGACCAAATGGGGGGGCATACCGAGTCCTTAATTCGGTACCACAAGTTGAGTACACGTTCCAAGCATACTCATTGCGATTGGCCCCTTCGGGGGAGTATCATGGTGGCGGTGGTTGCGTTCTCAACCGGGTGCTAGAAAGAAAAGGTACCAAAGAAATATCAGTCTCGGCTGATTGCTCTGAGGGGCGTTAGTTTGGTGTATCAATCCAAACTCATTGTGTTATATGTTGCATATTTGAACACCGTGTTCTTAATACAATAAGGGCATATACCACGTTAAATAAAATCCAGAAAGATCTGGCTTTCATGTACATAACCTCAAAAGTAGGAAAACCGACTTTGTTTGGTTACGTAAACTCAAATATCTAAAAATCCTATCGTGATAGACCAATTCTGATCCCGGATTCGGATTCTTCGACAACAAAATACTTCGGAAATAACCCTTAGCTTTCCAACAACTAAACCATGTTGATGGTTGATGCATGCAAGATAATCAATTTCGCCAAACCAAGTGACTGTTATAAAGGGTGAATTTTTAAGAGCGACAAATTGAAATTTATATTTAAAAATTGTAATCCTTTACATGGCTGCCAAGACTAGCTGTTACTTAGTCCATTCCGTCAGCTCATTTTTTTTATATAATGTGTGCTTTTTTAAAAGCAACAAATTCCATGAAATTAATATTTTGATCTGTAATCTGTTAAATGGCTGCAAAGACTAGCTGTTATATAGTATTTTCCGTCGGCCAATTTTTTAAAAAAAGGCTGGTAGATCTTACATCGGGCATTCAAATTTTTTATATAAAGTGTGTATTTAAGGAGCGAAAAAGTTCATTTAATTTATATATTGAAAATGTAATCTATTTAATAGCTGGAAATATCCAATTTTTGACCAATTGCATTTAATTTATTTATTTTTTGCTAATTCTCAGAAATGTATCAACAATTTATCATTCACTCAGAATGCAGCTGAAGCCAATGTTTGGCATGTTCTACCATAAAGCCAAATTATGCCCTTAACTTACATATTTTAGGGATATCAAATTTTTTACTAGTCTTCTCCTATTAAATTTATCATTATTTTTTAAAGTAACTTAGTTGATGGTGGCTTTCTAAAATTGTGACGTTTCTTTTTCAAATTGTACTTTTATTTTAAGCCTAAACTACTCCAACATAAGATTTATTTTAATTAATATTTCAATAGAGTGAAAAAAATTCGGAATTTAAAGAATCTGCTTAAAAAAACTTGGCTAGAGGTTAGCTTGAAAATTGTAAAGGGTGCTTTTTTAAGAGCTTCCGCAGGTCCGTAGCCAGGTAGGCGCAAGGGGGCGCTGAGCAACCTCAAAGACTTTTAGCGAGCGCCCCTGTAAAACTTCTGAGCGCCCTCTGAGTGCCGACCCTGGCTATGGCCCTGAGCTTCCGAAATATGACTAGATAAAATTATTATTTACCTTTTCTGAAATTCAAACAATCGTGATTATTAATTCTAGAAATCAAATATTGAATAATTTATGATTTAAATCAAAGTTTTTTTTGTTTAAAGTAAAAAGAGAAGGGTTCTTGAAAACAATATCTGATAAATGACCAACAGGATTCCAGCCCAATTTTAGACCCATTTTTGATTAACTTCTTGTGTTATTTCATTAATGATTCAATAACTAGTTTCCAAAATTTAAGGGTCATTGAGTTAACCTCCATAAAAGTGTTATTTTGGGTCGAGAAATACGAAACTGCCAACTTTTTTTTTCTTAAGCACTGTTTTCGAGATATTTTGAAAAAACATGTTTTTGGGCACTTGGTTTAGTTTTTCGTTAATATCTCAAGAACAAAATTTTATAAATTTTATATCGACAAGAAAGATGATTAGATCGAAAGGTATTGAGGTGCTCTGTACAGTGGTTTTGCATTTGTACCGATTATAAATATAGAAACTGTAGAGGTAACAAGCAACCAAAATTTAAAAAAAAATACTTTTCGAACTTTTTCAATATTTTTAAATTATCGATTGCTTTTATATCGAAACATTTTTTTGTTGAAATTACGTTAGGCTTTAAGATAAAAGCCAATTTTGTTACGAATATTTGTCTGAGTCTAAGGTCTTTAAAATTTGGTATGAATTGGAATGGAACCATCGAAAAAAAATTTCTTCGTCAAATTGGAAGTTTTTGGAGGCTAACAAAATGTCCCTTTTATGAAATATTATAATCAAATTGAAGTGTGAGTAATACGATGGTGCACCTCACACTGACAAAGTCAAATCCTGAGAGTGAATGGGCACTATGTCGACTTTAATCGATAAACTTGGTCTGCCAAGGTATATATTATATAATTATTAGCGAATAAATTGTTTCACACCAAAATTAAACTTGATTTATATATACACTAAAAAATATATTTCCGACAAAGCTTTTTAAATCAAGCGAGGTTAAAATTATTTTAAAAAATACCGAAACCGATTTGTCGTCATTTATTAATCATATATATAAACGCCATTTCTGCTCATATATATAGTATATTTTGGTATATAAGATCTTTGGCATTGCATTCTTTGAGAGTGCAGTGTTGGTGGAAACAATGAATAGGAAAACTGTTCAAATTTTTGTTTGTTATTATTTTATTGTAAAAAATTCCAAATGGGCTCCTTAAAAACAATACCATCATGGGACTCAAAAAAATAAGTTTCAAAAGCCTGGTACAAAATGCAGCACACTGAAGCACATTATAATAATTCCATGGAAAGAATTTCTCGAAGACCTCTTATTATAATAAAAAAATACTTTTGTTATTAGTTATGTGTGAATATAAACCATAATTTTTCTCATAATTTCGAGCTTGCAACCAAAAATTGAGGAACTTGAAAATAAAAATTACGTACACGCAATGTATATACCTAATATGAAAGTTAAGCGTAAATGTAACTTATGAGTTTCATTATTGAAAGATCTACCAAGTTTTAGTTTTGTGCAGGCATTTGTAGACTTTATTTCAAAAATCTGACCATTGCGAAGATATTACGCAGCTTTTGAAAAATATTTCATTTTCTATACATTTCTTGAGATGGGGCTCAAGGTTTTTATACTAACGGGAGCACATGTCTTACTCGTTACTCAAGTCTATAGCAGCCTTTGAACTTAAGGAGCTTTTTAGCCAAGTCTTTCTTAATTTAATTCGTTTAAACCCATCTTCATATACTTCAAGCTTCCATATAAATACATTAGACAGACTACACAGCTCTCTGTAAAAACGTTACCAAAATACCATAAATAAACCGCCTATTAAGTTCATTAACTATATATAAACACAGCCAGACTAACAAAATAACACTTACCCGCAACAACAACAAAATCAACAATAAATAACTTTAGCCGACAATCTATCTATTTATATATGTAAATTAATTAGTGCTTCAGTTGCCGCTCAGTTAACACATAAAGATAACTTGAATGAATGGCCTGGGAGAGACGCGAAGAGACCAAAGCGAAATCTTCGCAGTAACTTATCGTCTCAGCTTTCAATAAATTTGGTACTCCATAAATATATTCAAAATCTCCAAAATGCTTGCAGAGATCGTCAAAACTTGCCGGCAGCCTTCGCCAAGCGGAGACAAGCCAAAGACAACCGAGAAACGACATCGGACTAATGAGATTTTTCAACTTATGACAAGTTATGCTAATTTGGCAACCTGTCTGCAACAAAAGCAACACTAACAACAACAACCAAGACAACAACAACCCACATAAAGACGCTCTGCGAGGGTGTCGACCATGTGACTACTATTTATCGGCTTTATATATTATATACTATACACACGCTTTATAGTAACGTACAATTGGGTCAAAATAAGTGAAGCGGGACAATTTTTAAATCGTTTTTTTTTTTTGTTATTTATGACATAAATATTTATAATAATATAATAAATTTAAATAAATATTTACCTCGTCAAATTTATTTTTGCAGATTTCCACTGTTTATCGAGTTATCGGTCAAATTAACTGTAAGTCGAAAATTATTTTTTTTATTTCATAATTATATTTTTTTTTCTTACTATTTTTAGCGATAGATTGAAATTGAATTTTTTAATAAATTATGAAATTTATTTATTTATGTTATGGTAAATGACGAGGTTCATTTTTATTTATATTAATAATAATATAATAAATAATAAATTTGAATAAAAATTTACCGCGTCAAATTATTATTATTGCAGAGTTATCGTAAAAACTAACTGTGCGTGACAATTTTTTTTATTTCATAATTCTTTTTTTATACCCTGTACCGTATGGTACCAAGGGTATAATAAGTTTGTGCAAGCCGAAAATGTATGTAACATATAGAAGGAGACGTCGGAGACACCCCAAAAGTTACCTAAAATATGATCAGGGAGAATAGAGAAGTCGATATACCCATGTCCGTCTGTCCGTCCGTCTGTCCATCTGTCCGTTTGAACAGATCTCAGAGATGGTAAGAGCTAGAGTAACCAAACTTTCACATTAGATCCCATATTATTCCATAAGAGACAAGTTTATTTTATTTTTTTGATATTGGGGATAAATTATATAGCTCCCATGTGGGTGTTTGAGACGACCTCGACAAAAAAAAAGGTTTTAAATGGATAATTCGTTTGTTCATGAAGATATCGTAACCAAATTTGGTATTTAAAAACTTTTTATGGTTCCCAAGTACGGTACCAAATTTCATTAAAATGGGTTGACTATATCATATAGGACCGATCGGCCAAAATAACTTTTTTAAATCAAAATTCGCTATATTTTGTTTTTTAATAAAGATATCGTAACTAGATTTGGCGTTTGGAAATTTTTTAGAGCACTTAAGCGATGTGCCAAATTTGAACAAAATCGGTTGACTATATCATATAGCTCCCATAGGGCCGATCTTCCAAAAAATCGATTTTTTAACTAGATTTGTTGTGTTTCGTTTGTTTATTGAGATATTGGGACCAAATTTGACATTCGTGAGTATTTTATAGTTCCTAAGCACTGTACTAAATTTATTTATTTTTTATTGCAACGAGTGGTACAGGCTATCCCAAAGTCGTCCGCGCCCGACTTTACGTACGCCATTTCCAAAATTTATTTTATATATTCTTATTTTGATTCGGCTCAGAAAAAATAACACTGAATACATCTTAAAAAAAAAAGTTTTTAAAATTAAAAAAAATATCCTAACGAAAATTCTTTTTAAAAATCATAAATTGAGGCAATTAAAAAATTTCCTAATTAAATTAACCATTTACTTTTACTCAAAAAAAAAAGTCTAGAAGTTTCAGCTCCGGAAAAAATTCAATTCGGAGTACTTTCGCAAAAAAAAGATATTTAAGGGTTTTTTTTCCTTCTTTATTTACAAAATATTTATTTTTTGTTCTTTCTTCTAAGCGACCTGTAAATAAAAAGTACAAGTTTTGATTTTTCTATCGTAGCAAATAAAGCTTTGAGGATTTTTGTTGCCGTCAATTGCTTCTAAGAGTCAAAATCTTTTTAAAAAAATCGCAAAAAACATATGGAATATATTAACTATTATCTTTTATTTAAAAAAAATGAAATATGCGTTTTGAATCCGGCACAAAAAATAATTTTTTAAGAATTTTTGGACGTTTAAAAGAATTTCTAAAAATTCCTCAAAAAAAGACAAAATTAAAAAGGTAACAAATCTTTTTTTTAATTTTTCAAAAGTGAACAGAAAAAAAATATTGCAGAAGCTTACAAATACCTTTAAAAATTTTTTTTATATAACTAGGGGGCTTCACCCACTGCTCGCTTCGCTCACCAATCCCCACCCCTCCATCACCGCAAGCGACTCAGGGGGGCCCTTTTTTATATAATAGAGGGAATCATGAGAAACAAATATCTTCTGCTATACACAGAACATGTTCTACACTTTCAAAAAGATGAGAAAAAAATCTTTTTATATAATAGATGGATAAAGCTTATAGTTAGTTTAAGTCCATTTTCTTTTTATACTGAGTTAGGATTTAGTTTTTTTTTCGCTTTTCCGAAGATTATTGCTTATATCTAACCATTTTTAGGGACTCGGTAATATAAAGCTCTAAAAACAGAAAAAAATATAGCTTTCTAAATTAAAGGAGCTACCGTTGTTTTATTTTGAATAAAATCGAAATTTTTAAGCAAAAAGTGAGTACATATTTTAAATTTATAAATTTTTAATTTTAAATTCATTAGATTATATACACAAAAAGATAATTTCATTTATCGAATACTTTTATTTGTCTTTCTATATTAGGCAATAATTAAATTTACTAAATAATAATAAAAAAATATATGAATATAATAGCAAGTTTTTGTGTTAGTTTAATTAAAAAAAAAAACATATAATTCTAAATATTTAGTTTATTCACGGTCGCAGTTTAGTTGAGTAATCAAAATTTTGTTAAAAAAACTCCACTGACTAAAGCGTGAACGGCCTTTTTGTTAGTTTTTCAGTTAAGCGGTTCAGTTTTTTCTTCTTCTTTACCGACATTTGGAAATTTCAAAGAAAAATTAAATACCAAAGCCTTTTTTTTCATGGCACTAAGTACAGTTTAATTAATAAAAGCACTATATTTACTATTTTTTGCCTTTTTTATACTAATAATAATTGCTCAACAGTCCCAAATTATAGAAATGTTCAAAATGGTGCATTTAGCATATTCTCCAACACTCTTCTTCCCAAGCTAGAAACTAATGTAAGAACTGGGTTATGGATAAGTTGTATTTGAGTTGAAATTTCGCCCTGCATATTTTGGTGTTCCAAAGTGCACAATTCCTTAACTCAACAGCAGCCGTGAATACCCTAAACAGATCGACAGCTCGATAAAAACTAAAAAGTAGTGCATTGACTAGCACAACTTCAACATATGTAAAAATCAACAAAATCGAAGAGATTCACCTAAAAAGTCCTCCGTTTCACTTATTCTTCCCCATATGCATTTTTATACCCTGTACCGTATGGTCCAAGGGTATATTAAGTTTGTGCAAGCCGAAAATGTATGTAACATATAGAAGGAGACGTCGGAGACACCCCAAAGTTACCTAAAATATGATCAGGGTGAATAGAGAAGTCGATATACCCATGTCCGTCTGTCCGTCTGTCCGTCTGTCCGTCTGTCCGTCCGTCTGTCCGTCTGTCCGTCCGTCCGTCCGTGTGAACGCCTAGATCTCAGAGATGGTAAGAGCTAGAGTTACCAAACTTTCACATTAGATCCCATATTATTCCATAGGAGGCAAGTTTATTTTATTTTTTTGATATCGGGGATAAATTATATAGCTCCCATGGGGGTGTTTGAGACGACCTCGAAAAAAAAAAGCGTTTTAGATGAATAATTCGTTTGTTTATGAAGATATCGTAACGAAATTTGGTATTCGAAAGTTTTTTATAGTTCCCAATCACTGTACCAAATTTGATCAAAATCGGTTGACTATATCATATAGCTCCCATAGGACCGATCGGCCAAAATAACTTTTTTAAAGAAAAATTGGCTATATTTCGTTTTTTAATAAAGATATCCTAACCAGATTTGGCGTTTGGAAATTTTTTAGACCACTTAAGCAATGTGCCAAATTTGAACAAAATCGGTGGACTATATCATATAGCTCCCATAGGTCCGATCTTCCAAAACATCGATTTTTTAACAAAATTTGTTGTGTTTCGTTTGTTTGTTAAGATATTGGGACCAAATTTGACATTCGTGAGTATTTCATAGTTCCTAAGCACTGTACCAAATTTAATCCAAATCGTTTGACTAGATCATATAGCTCCCATAGGACCAATCGGTCCAAAAACACGTTTTTTATACAAAATTCGATGTGTTTTGTTTGTTTGTAAAGATATTTGAAATAACTTTGGCGTTCATATCTTTTTTAAGGTATTTAAGCATAAAAAAAAATTTTTGCTTAAAAATTCTTCTGTTTTTGGTTTTTTGTGAAGAAATCGGACTTTATTACAAGCTAGTGGTACAGGGTATCCTAAAGTCGTCCGCGCCCGACTTTACGTCCGCCATTTTTATACCCTGTACCGTATGGTCCAAGGGTATATTAAGTTTGTGCAAGCCGAAAATGTATGTAACATATAGAAGGAGACGTCGGAGACACCCCAAAGTTACCTAAAATATGATCAGGGTGAATAGAGAAGTCGATATACCCATGTCCGTCTGTCCGTCTGTCCGTCTGTCCGTCTGTCCGTCCGTCTGTCCGTCTGTCCGTCCGTCCGTCCGTGTGAACGCCTAGATCTCAGAGATGGTAAGAGCTAGAGTTACCAAACTTTCACATTAGATCCTATATTATTCCATAGGAGGCAAGTTTATTTTATTTTTTTGATATCGGGGATAAATTATATAGCTCCCATGGGGGTGTTTGAGACGACCTCGAAAAAAAAAAGCGTTTTAGATGAATAATTCGTTTGTTTATGAAGATATCGTAACGAAATTTGGCAATCGAAAGTTTTTTATAGTTCCCAATCACTGTACCAAATTTGATCAAAATCGGTTGACTATATCATATAGCTCCCATAGGACCGATCGGCCAAAATAACTTTTTTAAAGAAAAATTGGCTATATTTCGTTTTTTAATAAAGATATCTTAACCAGATTTGGCGTTTGGAAATTTTTTAGACCACTTAAGCAATGTGCCAAATTTGAACAAAATCGGTGGACTATATCATATAGCTCCCATAGGTCCGATCTTCCAAAACATCGATTTTTTAACAAAATTTGTTGTGTTTCGTTTGTTTGTTAAGATATTGGGACCAAATTTGACATTCGTGAGTATTTTATAGTTCCTAAGCACTGTACCAAATTTAATCCAAATCGTTTGACTAGATCATATAGCTCCCATAGGACCAATCGGTCCAAAAACACGTTTTTTATACAAAATTCGATGTGTTTTGTTTGTTTGTAAAGATATTTGAAATAAATTTGGCATTCATATCTTTTTTAAGGTATTTAAGCACTGTGTCAAATTTTATTGAAATCGGTTGACTATATCATATAGCTCCCATAGGAACGATCGGTCAAGAAAAAAATTTTTGCTTAAAAATTCTTCTGTTTTTGGTTTTTTGTGAAGAAATCGGACTTATTACAAGCTAGTGGTACAGGGTATCCTAAAGTCGTCCGCGCCCGACTTTACGTCCGCCATTTTTGTCTATGAATTTGTAGTTTTTGTTTCAGTTTCGGCTGTTTCAGCTTATACACTAAGGTCATATACTCGTAAATAACAATATGTTGTATATAATTTTGAAACCTAAACTATAAATCAATAAACAAATGCGTCAAACTACACAAGATACGAAAAATTGAAAACGAAAATTAAAATTCATACGTTAAATAAATAAATATTCACACACCAGTTTTTGTTGTTGTTGTTGTTGTTGTTTTTTCTCGTATTTGTTTTTGTTGAGGTAGCAAACGAAATGCCAAAAGATCATTTAAAAAAGCAATTACATAATAGGCTGCCTACTTGAAAGATATATTGCTAATTTTGGGCAGCGTCAAAACAACAACAACAACAGCAACAACAACAACAAAACACCAATAAATAAACCAACAACCATATTAGCGTTAAATAAAAATAAAACGAAACGAAATTGAAATAAAATTTAAAGCTAGATTTTTTTTTTTTTTTTAACAAGCGAATGTCAGATGGCCAAAGCAAAACGTTATGATAATATTTTGTGGCCAGAAGAGAGTGAGAAACTGTGGGAGACTGGACTGGAAACTGGACGAACTAAGCCCCGTTTCGTAATCTCATATAATAGGTATATAATATACATAAATATATGTACAAACATTTCTTGTCATAGAAACCGGCTTGAAATATTTATTTGTGCGTTTTATGCCTTATTTTTCTACTTTTATTTATTTATCTTTTATTTGTTTGCTATTTATATGATTTTAATTTGATTTTTATTTTGACTTTTGAATTGTTTGCCATTTGCGACGCTTATTTTAAGTTTTATGCTTCGTATATAAGAGCATAAAAGTGATTAGATTATAAGAGATGACAGGAAATAAGCTCGAGATGATTTTTTAAGTTTAGCGAGCTTTATAGAATTTCTTAGCTTGACTTTTCGGCTTCTTAAGCTAACTTAGAGTTATTTAAAGCGAAAAATGACTTAATGAAAATTATATACCTAAGCATACGAGGTGTTTAAAAAGTAAGGCGATTTTGTATTTTTAAGAAAAAATATTTATTTATTCATCAATATTTATGTTGTCCCCTTCAAAGTAATCCCCCTCAGATACAATACACTTATGTATGCCAACGGTTTTTCCAATCCTCAAAGCACTTCTCATAGGCACTTTTCGGTATAGCCTTGAGCTCTTCCAGCGATGCAGTCTTTATCTCTTCAATCGTTGCAAATCTCCGTCCTTTCATAGGTCTCTTTAATTTGGGAACAAGAAAAAGTCACATGGGGCCAAATCCGGTGAATATGGTGACTGAGGCATGATTGTTGTGTTGTTTTTGGCCAAAAAATCTCTCACAAGCAAAGATGAGTGAGCAGGGGCATTATCGTGATGCAAAAGCCATGAATTATTTTTCCACGATTCTGGACGTTTTCTTCGTATTGCTTCTCGCAAACGGGGCATAACTTCCAGATAATACTGTTTATTGACCATATGGTAAGAACTCTTGATGCACCAGGCCATGGTAATCGAAGAAAACAGTGAGCAAAACTTTGACATTTGATCGAACTTGGCGTGCTTTTTTCGGTCTTGGCTCTTCTGGCCGCTTCCATTGGGACGATTGGGCTTTGATTTCGATATCATAACCATATTCCCATGATTCGTCACCAGTTATGACCCTTTTGAGTGAATCTTGGTCGACGTTGACGTCATTTAACAGCTCTTGACCGATGCTCATGCGACGGTTCTTTTGGTCAAAATTTAGCAATTTCGGAACAAACTTCGCTGACACACGTCTCATGCCCAAAACGTTAGAAAAAATTTCATGACACGAGCCAAGCGATATACCGACATCCTCAGCAACTTCTCTGATAGTGATTCGACGATTTTCCAAAACAATTTTCTTCACTGCTTGAACGTTTTCATAGTTGTTGACGTGCTTTGGCGTCCAGAGCGAGGCTCGTCATTGGCATCTTCCCGGCCATCTTTGAAGAGTTTGTACCACTTGTAAACATTTTTTTTACTCAGAACAGTTTCACCGTATGCTACTGTCAATATTTCAAGTGTTACAAGTGTTATTACACAAAATTTGATGCAAATCCGTTGATCCATATTTTTCGATAGCAAAAAATCGCCGAGCACGCAAAACACTTATAACCATTACGCCTCTCACAACCAAACAAAAAATTCCATTCACTTGAAATTTGGTACAGATGTGGGAAGAGTGTACCAACACAACAAAACAAAAAAATAGATAATCGAAAATACGTTACTTTTTGAACACACCTCGTACATGGAACTTCCAAAAATATCCTTTTTTGCTGAATTTTAGTTTTCCCAAAAAGTTATTAAATGCCTAAAATTCATTTGAATTTTGACAAATTTACACTGAATTTATGCGAAACTATTGCTAGAAATGCAATTTATGCTCTTTATATAACAATAATTGCCTAAAAGGCTTAACCTTTTCCTAGAATTTTTTGTATGAATCATTTGTACGAAAGTGTTTATGTAAAATTTTTCAATATTTTCATACATTTTTACACTGAATTTCCATGAAACTTTCGCTAGAAATACAATTTAAGCCTTTTATATAACAATACGTAACTAAAATGCTTAACCTATTCCAAAAATTTTTTGTACGAATCATTTGTACGAAATTACTTTTGCCAAATTTTACAGAATTTTCGTAAATTATATTTTTAATAGACCAAAACTATCATAATATGTTGCCCTTAAATTATAAAAAATGTGTTTAAAAAGCTTTAACGCAGAACATGTCTCTTTTAAGTGTTGGAAAAAACAAAATACTAAAAGAGTTGCCATATAAAAGTTGTATTTATTATTTATTATACATTATAGTTAAATTTTCCACCTGCTCGCATTCAATTTCTTTACCAGCTGGGCTTATCATTAAAGTAAAAGTAGGATATATCATTTAAAATATTGTTTTTTAATAAATACAAAAGCCAATCATGCTTTTAAAAAATACCATGGAATAAAAATGGCACACAATAGTATTTTTTATTAATTATTATTAGGTGTATAAATGTACTGCGAACCAAATGGATCTGTTGTACCCCCTTCATGGCGTAAAGCTCTCCCAAAAGTCCTAAGGCCTGCATGTATTACAGTATTTTGTTTGGACTTATAGTAACAACGGTCTCCGGTGGGAGAAGGTACATGCCCAGGAGCTTGTTTCTTTTACCGGCAAGTGCCACACATTCACATATTTTATGCGAAGAAGTTTCTTCCTCTATGCTACAGAAGCGGCATAGTCCACTATCCATTATGCCAATATTGTTTAGGTGGGTGCAGAGCCTACAATGTCCCATCAGAAGGCCCGTCAGGATTCTCACTGTGTTCTTCCCGTGCGTTATCATGATTTAGAATCTCTTACGGTTGTAGTTAGAGACTTTTGACTGTTGAAGCAGTCGAAGCAGTTTTGACTGTTGAAGCAGTCGTTTTTTATTCTCCTCTATTGTCAGTAGGTCCCGTACCACGTGGTTACCAATTCCACAGTGTGGTTCAGGAGCGATTAGCGGTGTTGCTGCACCGATTCTTGCAAGTCTATCTGCCAGCTCATTTCCAGGAATATTGTTGTGTCCTGGAACCCATATAATCAAGAGCTTATTCCTGGATCCTAAATTATCCAGTGATGTTCTTACTTCTTTAACCAGCCTTGATGTAATCTTTGCTTTGCTTAATGCCTTTATTGCTGCTTGACTATCATACAGGATAGAAATATCCTATTTGGTAGTTCTTTTGTAGATTTAATTCCGAATATCTTCCAATAGCACAGCCTTCAGCTTGGAAAATGGTGGTGTGTCTGCTTAGGGGTTCATAATATTTGGTTCTGGGTCCTACTACCCCTACTTCCTTGATCAGTGAGTGATCCGTCTTATACCACTTTATTATATGAGTTTCATAGGGTGAACTGACGCAAGAGAGGTCCAAGAGTCATTTGTGCTGAATTTGGTATCAAAATATTGATTGAACCTGTACTCAGCTAGCTAACGATATGTTGCGGTGTGATCTCCATTAATATTTTTAAGGCAGCAGTATGACAGGTGCGCATAGCTCTTGTTATACATATGCAGGCCATTCTGTATTTTTTCTCTGATCGTGCTAAAGCACGCTCTACCAGCCCAGCCAATGGTACGTTAGCATTGGTCTGACAACCAAGAGGTATAGCCATCTTAATATTGGTGGTGATGTGCCCCAAGACTTCTCGGCCATACTTCTACACGTAAAGAATGTCCTTATTTATCGTGTTATCTACATGAGTCTTAAAGTTAAGCTTGGAGTCAAAGTCCACTCCAAGATACTTGACATCTTTGCTCGTTTCTATACTGCATCCCGATAGGTTTATACATTTCATTCTTCCAAGCTTATGCCTCCCTGTGAAGGGTACTATGACAGTCTTGGCAGGGTTGAGACACAAGCCTGCCTCTTTACACCATTCATTAGTTTCTTTGAGACCTAGCTGGACAATGTCGCAGAATGTTTCTTCATACTTGCTTCCTGCTATGATGACGATGTCATCAGCATAGCCTTGACATAGTATGCCTCTGCTTGTTAGTCTCTCCAGCAACTCATCTACTAGTAGGCTCCATAAGAGGGTTGATAGAGAGGGTTGACCCCGCCTTGAGGACAGCCTCTTGTTTGGTGGATTGTCCTCCAATAGTTGCTGTAGCCTGTCTGGATGATAGCAGTGAAGCTATCCATCTGCTGGTGGTTGTGTCTAGGCCCCTTTTGGCCAGTGATGCGTTGACAGCCTCGTGGAAGGCATTATCAAAAGCACCCTGTATATCCAGGAAAACACATAGTGCAACCTCCCTATGAGTTAGGGATTCCTCAATAGTAACATAAGTATAGTATATTTTAATTTGTTTAGGTATATTTTTTATTAAGTGACTGAATTTCCTACTTATTGGCATTAAAATAAAAATAAATAAATACAAATTTTATTATTATTATTTTATTTTAACGTAAAGTCCTTTGTTGAGTAATCAAAATTTGAATTTTGTCCGGTTAAAAACTTTAACATTTTTTTTAACCCGAATTAAAAAAAATGATTTTAGTTTATTAATTATATATAATTCTATACCAAAAAACCTTACCTGATCTCGCTCTTAGAACAACCTTTATGGAGTGCCCCAGTACAAATAGAAATAAATAAATATGCATAAAAAGAAAAGAACAAAATTAATATAGACAGGCCCGTCGAGAGGGGTGGTGTGTGGGAGGTGGTATGGGGGACTTTTTTCCCCGGGCCCGGAGTTCTTGGAGGGCCCCGTACTCGAGAGTCTTTCTTTTTCGTTTAAAAAAATATAGTAAATTATCATTCTCTCAGAAATCCTTTCTATACTCTTTATTATGTTGATCTCACACTTTTCAACAATTATACGTATTTTCATGAAGAAGAAAGAAAAATTGATAGGGAACCAGATCCGAGATTTCCCCCGGGGCCCGGATATTCTCTCTACGTCCCAAAATATAGCAAAACGCATCAGATAATTTTTTGTTTTCTGACTACAAAAAATATTACACTTTTTGTGCGTAATTATTTTTTTACACCATTTTTAAAATTAAAGTGCTAAGACATTATTTTAAGTGAAACACCTGCCAAGTACTTTGTTATATTTATCTTTCCCTTTGTGTTTGTTTGGCTTTTGTTTTGTTGTTGTCCTTGGCCAAGTTCTGTATGTGCGTATGTGTGTGAAAGCGTGTATCAAGTATACGCAGCGTGTGCCGACATTGTCACAAATAAAAGCAATTACATGCTACCAAGTTATTATGGCATTTAATCGAGGCAATGCTTTTAATAAATATGTCATACATTTTGTTGCCATAATAGGCAATAAACCATACACACACGAACACTTTTACATATGTACAATTACGCGCACACACACACTCACTCACACAAATGGCACTTCATTCAAAAAAAAAAAAGACGCGTGTATACACAAATGACAGGAATGGTTTATGACTTGCTTTACTCTTTACCACCCGTTGACAAATATGTATGTATATAGAGTATGTATATACAAACACATACGCACACGTACGCAGACACACGTACATACTCTTATGTACATATGTCATGCCTGCTTCTATTTCTTCTGAAATGCATTTCTAATTAAGTTAATTGCGGCAAATGCTAAACTTAAGTCACTAACCTAAATTAATAAAAAGCAAAAAAGGCATTCACACACACTCAACCGCAATATGAACACAAACACACGAATAGAGGGTGCCTTTTTAAAGAGCTTAAACTCGAGTTTAAAGTAATGCGGCGTTTTAGTATTAAATATCTTTTGTTTTAGGCAGAAAATTATAATTTTGTTTAATTACGCAGTTTGTAATGCCTTATTTTATTATTACTTAATAACTTTAAAAAATAAATACTGAAAATTATTTAATCCTTGTAAAAAAACCTCCATGAGCAACATTAAGTAGGCCTGATTTATGCCCAACTTTCTGCTTTTTTGAGCAACACGAATATACTTCTCAACGATTTTTTAAAACAAGTTATTTATATATTTTTAAAATTAGATAAGATAGAATTTAATTCTTGAAGACTAAAAATAAAATTAATCTTTCAGATCGATTCAAGGATAAATTTTTTACAATTTTTTGCTTTTAAACAGGAAGTGTTGGGCTTAATTAAAAAAGCCTTTATCATTTTTTATTATTTTTGAAATACTTTCATTTATTAATTTAAGTTTCAATGAAAATTATTATTTATTATATTATTACTAGCCGGCCTCCGGCACGCTCGCTTCGCTCGCTCATCTAGATCTTTATTTTCTTCCAATGATTTATTTTTTGTGGCGAATTCACGAAATTGCATTATGTACAAATATTGATCAGATCATATGTACTTTATACAGAAATCAAAACATGAATTGTAAGCAAAAATCGCAGAATTCCTTTCTTATTAAGAAAACTTTCTTGGAAAGGAATAACTAAATCAATATTAATTTCTAAAATTGATGAAATTGCAAATTATCCTACCGAGTTTTTAAATTCACTTGATTTGCCAGGAATGTTAGGAGTGGCAACCCTTATCTCTTAGGGGTATGAAAAATAGATGTTAGCCCATTCTCAGACCTGCCCAATAAGCACACAAAATTTCATGAGAATCGGTCTAGCCGTTTCGGAGGAGTATGTTCACACAAAAACCAATATTCACAAAAATGCGTATATCTCACGAACCAATTCACACAAACACATCGCAATAGGCTTAAAATCTCCGCATTGACCTCTAACACACGCAAAAATCAGATTTGAAATTCATTGACTCGTTCATGAGAACACCGATAGCACGTAAAACATAAGTTTCTTCTTATATATAAAATTGTAGTTTCACAATGTTAGTTACCATACTCCTCCGAAACGGCTGTACCGATTCTCATGAAATTTGCTGTGCCTCAATAAAATAAAATTTATAATTTTTGTGTTTCCTTTCGACAAAAACAATTAACTAAAAAATATTAGTTAATTTGACAATGTACACAATGCCAACCTAAATTAAAAAAAAATTTTGTATTGGAAAATCAAATTGTCCTTTTTAGTATTTCCGTCGCAATTTTGTTATATTTTCTCAACCTTAAACAATCCTTGGACTTCCACGAACATTTCAAGAGCTTCAAAGGAACATAACATTGTGACACGATAATTTTATATATAAGATTCCTATTTTTTTGGAGCGTAAAAAATTGGAATATATTTTGGTATTGTACAAGCCTAATATTTCAATCTTCATTTTGTAAATTTACATTTTACAAAGTTTAGCTTTAAAAATATGATATTTTTTATGAACATGATTTTCATTATAATGAACAAAATTAAAAAAATGATAAAAAAAATCGTCAAACAGCTTACAACTAAATTAGAAACTAAAGCTAGAGTTACAAGAAGCAAATATTAGCTTTATAAGCTATTTGCTCAATTTTATTTGGCAAACAAGTTGAGCAAACCTTATTTGCTAATTTTATAGAGCATACCTTTGCCTCGCCATTTTACACTGCCCATTTTTTTTGTCAAAATAAAAATTTTCGCAAATAATAATTTTACGCATTTTCTTTACTTTCATACATATATTTAAGTAATTTAATAATTATATTTTTAAACGTAACTAATTGGAATTGAAGCAGATATTGTTTGCTCACGTTATCACACAAATGCCAATATTTGCTCAATGTTATTTGGCAAACAAGGTGAGCAAAGCTTTTTTGGTAATTTTGTAGAGCATATCTTTGTCCTGCCATTTCATACTGACCAAATTGATTTATTGCAATTAAAATTGATAACAAATAAAAATTGTACTCATTTTCTTTGCCGTTATTTATATACATAATTTTTGAAATATATATTTTTTAGTTAAAAAAAATTAGAATTAGATCAGAAGCTATTTTCTCAAGTTATTACACCAATAAAAATATTTGCTCAATGTTCTTTGGCATCATGATAAGCAAACTTTATTTGCTCATTTGATAGAGGAAATATTTGTTGGTAGTCCAACTGGTGGTTTTTTCCAGAATCAGAATATTTAGAAGCAAATATTTCCTCTATCAAATGAGAAAATACAAACTATTGTATTTTTTCTGTGGGTAAAGGATCTAGCTGAACAGCTTAAGGATTTGTTTTTGGAACCCAGAGATTAAAAGTAATAATATAGACGATATGAACCTTAAAAATACTATTTTTCGACAATTTTCAGTTTTCGAAACGACCTCGATTTGACTAAATGAAAAAAGGGAATTATTATTACAAAACCAAACGAATACAACCATGTTAAAAGAATAAAACATACAATTTTTGAAAATTTCGTTTAGTAGTTGGTAGTAGAAAAAAAAAAATCGCCACAAAAATTTATTAAAAATTTTTGTTGCATTAAATGAATTCATATTTCAGCTGATTTTTTTATATTTTGTCACAAGCCTTATATCATAATTAGATTTTAAATTTGCTGAACACACTATAAAAAATAATTATTAATTAGAAAAGTAAATAAGAAATTGAACTCTTAACTTTATTATTTTAGAATTTACGTACACCGTGCTTGGTATGTCTTAAAACCGCAAAAAAAATAAATAAATAATAGTCTTTATATAAAAAAATCTGATTAATCTAATAACTACGAATATAAACAAAAAATCCCTTTCAGGACCGAACTACAATGGAACGACTTAAAGATATTTGACCACAGAATTATCTTACTATAGTCACAGAAAAAAGGCCCTAGTATAACCACCCAAAATATTTCCTGTACGATTAGAAGAATCCTGACACAACACTGAACAATTTTGCTTACAAAGACTCTTTTTATTTATTAATTCACCTTTTTTAAAGTAAATAAACCACCTTTTGTGTAAATATAAATAATAACGAAAATATTATTAATTAACTATTAATATAAAAACACATTGTGCATACATTTGTTGTGCACTCGACTACAAATGCATGCTTTTATTATTTAAATTAAAAAAAAAAAATTTATAAAAATATATTGTGTGAACAAATTTTCAAATGGTTAAATTTATTTTAACTATTAAATTTATATCTTAACCGTTAAATATAAGAAATTCTTATCACTTATTTCTAACACTAATTTAGTTAATCAGACAAAGATCTTAAAACCCACACTAAAAATCACCCTTTATGTCAAAGTATCAGATTGAGTGTTGTGTGAGTGTGTTTATTTGTGTGTGTGTGCGTCTTATGAGCATGTTAGCTAGTCCGCATTAAGTGGCAGTTCAATGAAGTTGGCTCGCCATTTTGTTAGGGAGCAGTCAGAAGCCATTCTGGCCACAACAAATGGCGGCCAATAGGTTTGTTAGTGCCAGCTAGGGCTTTGGTCGTTTCTTCTTCTGTCTGTACGACTCTGGTTGGGGGTGGGAGGTTAGTTGGTTGCTCTTGATGGGTTCGTGTATTACGTGCGACACGCTTTTGTTGTTATTTCGCTTAATAACTGTTTTGTTGTTGTTTATTA
The DNA here is from genome assembly GCA_037043745.1 of Chymomyza amoena. Classification (NCBI taxonomy): domain Eukaryota; kingdom Metazoa; phylum Arthropoda; class Insecta; order Diptera; family Drosophilidae; genus Chymomyza; species Chymomyza amoena. The sequence continues at coordinate 36,027 of JBAMAX010003876.1, forward strand.
AACATTTGCCAAAGGCAGTCGCTTCATTTCACGCACACACACATACTACAAAATAATAGAGCGGAAGTGTCGCCCACTTGGCCGCCTGGTCGACGCCTTTGCTATGTGGCGGAGGGCCATAATGTGGTTCAGTGCGATACGTTTCAGTACAGTTTTTTTTTCGGTTTGGTTTGGCTTGGTTTGGTTTTTGGTTTGAGTTTGGTTTTGGTTTATTGTTCCACTTTTCATGTCAAAGTTATTGTAATTGTGTTAAGGCATTTCCTGTGTATATCCTGACGCACGCACAAACACACTCGCACACACACACAAACACACACATAGACAAAGTTATATGAGTTGTTGTCGCGTTGAGCTATAAATAAAAATCGGTAAGCGGGAAATGCGTCACAGAGACGTTACAAAAAACGAAACGAAAGAGCGTTAGATAGCAAGAGCGTGCCTAAGAGAGAGAGCAACTACGTTTATTTTGGCTTTTTTTGTTGCAGCGCCCAACACGCCCACAAACACAAGCACACACCAACACACATACTTGCACAACGAGAGAGCGTGTGTTGTATTTTTTAACGCACATCATTATCATTCCGTTTGTGTTTTGAACAGGCGCTCAGCAGTTGCCAGCAAGCAAAGGTTGCCAGCACTGGCACAAACACACACACATACACTTAAGCCAGCATGCTCTCTCTCACAAACACACTCACACACATATGCACGTATATATAACGGCAAAAGCTTATGGTTTTTGCTGCTGTTGCTTTGGCTCTACGTTTTTGTTGCCTTTTTGTTTTGCTCTTGTTGTATTTTCTCCGTTAGATTTTCATTTTCCTTTTTATTATTTGCTTGATGGAGGGTTTTTGCCTTGCTGTGGGGTTTTTGCCTCTGCCTTTATATACACTGAGACACACACACAAACATACGTACACTTGTATGCATACATTTATATGTGTATCTGTGTGTGTGTCTCTGCGTGTGCAAATGTCAAAAGGATACAACAAACACAATGTACCAAAAAGTTTTTGACACTTTTATACTTGGCTTGCTAGCCGACCCTTGGGGTGCTCCTAGATTGGGGAAATGGGTCGGTTTTAATACATATTGTATATATCTATGTATATCTATGTATATCTATGTATAACCATGTGGCATATACTACAAAGCAATATGTAAAGCAAATTGTTCTATTTATAAGGAATGCTATATACATTATATATAAGCACATAGAGTTGATTTTTATAACAAAACAAATTATATTGCTCATACGACATGTTACTTAAATAATTATATACAGTGGGGACTCGTTTGGCAAGCAACGACTGAAAAGTGTGTTTGTTTTTTGCTTGAGTCTGTGGAGAGTTGCCTTTGAGTGGAGTTTATTATATATTTTATAATTTAATTGTACAAATAAATAAAATTAAGATTTTTTTATTTCAATAATTTTTTTTTTTTTAAGTCACAACCAAAAAATATAATAAAAATATCATAAAGATAGCATTGATTATGTTAGATAGAAAAATGTTTATATTTTTGGGAACGAAATTTTTTGTTGGGGCTTATAACTTCTTAATTCTTTTTTTATTTAACTGTGAGAACTAACCATATTTTTAATTTGAACAATAAAATTTAAATAAAGCACTTTGTAAAATGTCTAGTTGCTAAGATTTCCTCTTTCAAATTTTCCAATGAAATAAATTAATAATTAATTAATATATTTAAAATCTATATTATTAAAATTTTCTAAAAAATTAATATTTTTCGATTAATTTGAATAATTTTTTTTAAACTCACATTCTGTTTTTTCTCATGTTATTTTTTTAATTATGAATAAAAAAAAGTTATTAAATTCCATATTAAAAATAAAAAGCTCCTAGATTAATTATTAAAATTTAAAAAAATTCTTCCTGAAAAGCATGTTAATTAAGAAGTATGTATAATTTGTAAATATTTTTTTATTTAGAAACTTAAGGCACTTTTTAAGTCTTTGTTACTGTTGATGCATATTATTGAAATTCTTTTTCTGCAAATATATATATAAAATGTAATATTTTTTTTAATTACTTTATTGCTAAAATCTGTTGAGGTATTAAGTGGAGTCTCTAAGAAAATTTATATTTTTTGAACAATTTGAAAAATTATTTTTTTGAAACTCACATTCTGCTTTTTTACATGCTATTTTTTTAATTAACAATAAAAAAAAACTTATTAAATGCCATTTAATAATGTATAGCTCCTGAATTAATTATAAAAACTTTAAAAAATTCTTACTGAACAGAATATTAAATAAGTTTGAATAATTTGTAAATATTTTTTTTTATTTAAATCCCCAAAGCACTTTTTAAGTTTTTGTTACTCTTAAGACAAAATATTGGAATTGTTTTTCTGCAGTTATTTTTATAGAAATTTTTTAAAATTATGATTACTTTATTTCCAGGATCTGTTCGTTTTTTAAGGGATAAGTGATTAACACATAAGGTTTTTATTTTAAATAGAGTCTTCCATTGGAAAGTTACTCCTAATTTTCTAAAAAGTCTAATTATTCGAAAGTTTTCTTTCAAAATATTTCTGATTAAAGCTTATTCAATTCAATTTTTCGAAATTTTGGAAAAGTTCTATAAGAAAGTAGATAAAGAGGAATATAATAATAATAATAATATTATAAGTACTTTATTGCCAAAATCTGTTCATCTTTTAAAGGATAAGTAATTAACAGCTTAGGTTTTTATTTTAAGTGGAATCTCCCATTGACAATTTACTTTTAAGTTTTTAAAAAGTCAGTTCTCTTTCAAAATATTTCTACTTGAAACTTGTTTCTCAGTTTTCCAAAAAATGAAATATTCAAAATTTCGGAAAAGTCATATATATATAACAAGTGAAGAGGAAATCTTTTTTTTTTTAGGCGATAGGGTAAGTTACTTCGAAGTTTCTAAAAAGTCAAAATAATAGAAAGTTTTCCTTCAAAATATTTCTAATTCCCACGTTTCCCAACATTTAAATTCTTTGAAATTTTCCAAAGGTCAAAAAAAAAAAGCGAAGCTGATCACTTTTTTTATATTTGCTTCGATTATTATATCTGAACAGATAATAAATTTTTAATATTTCTTTAACAAGACAAAAAAATTTTTTAAACATACAATTCTTTATATTTAAAAATAATAATAAAATTTTGTTTTCTTTGAGAAACAAAAATTTTTTTAATTATAAAATTCTTAGTTTGGAAAATAATTTTGCATTTAATATTAAAAAAATAAATATATAATTTTTTAGGTACACACTTTTTTGACAAAACATATCTCTTCAAGATATTTAAAATGAGCATATTAAAAATTGTTCTCTGCCAAGATGGGACAATTATTATTTTTATACCCTGTACCGTATGGTACCAAGGGTATATTAAGTTTGTGCAAGTCGAAAATGTATGTAACATATAGAAGGAGACGTCGGAGACACCCCAAAGTTACCAAAAATATGATCAGGGTGAATAGAGAAGTCGATGTACCCATGTCCGTCTGTCCGTCCGTCAGTGTGAACGCCTAGATCTCAGTGATGGTAAGAGCTAGAGTTACCAAACTTTCACATTAGATCCCATATTATTCCATAGGAGACAAGTTTATTTTATTTTTTTGATATCGGGGTTAAATTACATATATAGCTCCCATAGGGATGTTTGAGACGACCTCGACAAAAAAAAAAGTTTTAGATGAATAATTCGTTTGTTTATGAAGATATCGTAATTTGGTATTCGAAAGTTTTTTGTAGTTCCCAATCACTGTACCAAATTTGATCGAAATCGGTTGACTATATCATATAGCTCCCATAGGACCGATAACCAAAATAACTTTTTTAAGAAAAATTCGCTATATTTCGTTTTTTAATAAAGATATCGTAACCAGATTTGGCGTTTGTAAATTTTTTAGACCACTTAAGCACTGTGTCAAATTTTATTGTAATCGGCTGACTATATCATATAGTTCCCATAGGGCCAATCTTCCAAAAAATCGATTTTTTAACTAAATTTGTTGTGTTTTGTTTGTTTATTGAGATATTGGAACCAAATTTGATATTTGTGAGTTTTTTATAGTTCCTAAGCACTGTACTTAATTTAATCCAAATCTGTTGACTAGATCATATAGCTCCCATAGGACCAATCGGTCCAAAAACACTTTTTTTATACAAAATTCGATGTGTTTCGTTTGTTTGTAAAGATATTTGAACTAAATTCGGCATTCAGATCTTTTTTAAGGTATTTAAGAACTGTGTGAAAGTTTATTGAAATCGGTCAAAAAAAAATTTTTGCTTAAAAATTCTTCTGTTTTTGGTTTTTTGTGAAGGAACCGGACTTTATTGCAAGCTAGTGGTACAGGGTATCCCAAAGTCGTCCGCGCCCGACTTTACGTACGCCATTTTAATTTTTAATTTTTATATTTAACCAACAAAATAATAACTATTTTACAATGTTTATGCCTATTAACAGAGCTCTCTAGTCTTATTTATGTTTTAATAATATATTACTTAGGGTTATGCTATTTTTTCTTTTAAATAAATATAGATTCTCACAAATTTTATATATATTATGTTTTAATAAAAAATAAATAAATAAAAAATATTTTTAAATTAAAAAAAAAAATAGTGAAAAAATTAAATGCAAACCTAACCTTTTTGTTAGGAACCCACGCCTTAAAAAAAAAACAATTTTCACCGTCATATTAGTCCTTATATAAAAAAAGTTTGTAACTCTCCCAAATGCTTATTACTAAAAATAAGTTGTTTTAATTATAAAAAAAAAATATACATAAATCTTTTTATAGAAAACTAGCTGGCCTCTGCTGCGCTCCGGCACGCTCGCTTCGCTCGCTCGTCTAGATCTGGAATCTTTCCGATTGGACAACATCGTACGATTGATCGATGAGTGGATTAATTTCATCATAAAATTTTCAACCACTCGCCATCTTTACATTTTAACCATGTTTGATGGAGATTTGGTAGTTTTCTTCTCGGCATTGTAATCAGTATCTGATATTAATGTTTTCGTGCACTAATAATGTTAACCTATAATGGCGACAGGATGTTTTTTTTTTATTTTTTCACTTTCACTCAAGACAAACCACAGATTCCGCAGTCCGCGAAAGCCGCGAAACAGGAGTGTGAAAGGCTTCGCGGCGTTCGCGCCCCTGAACACACCATGAAGGTATAGTCGATAAATTAAAAAAAAATGTTAGAAGTGGCAACCCTTATCTCTTAGGGGTATGAAAAATAGATGTTGACCGATTCTCAGACCTGCCCAATAAGCACACAAAATTTCATGAGAATCGGTCTAGCCGTTTCGGAGGAGTATGTTCACACAAAAACCAATATTCACAATCCCACGAACCGATTCACACAAACTCATCGCAATAGGCTTAAAACTTCCGCATTGACCTCTAACACACGCAAAAATCAGATTTGAAATTCATCGACTCGTTCATGAGAACACCCATAATACGTAAAACATAAGTTTCTTCTTATATATAAAATTCTAGTTTCACAATGTTAGTTACCATACTCCTCCGAAACGGCTGTACCAATTCTCATGAAATTTTGTGTGCTTCAATAAAATAAAATTTATAACGTTTATAATTTTTGTGTTTCCTTTCGACAAAAACAATTAACTAAAAAATATTAGTTAATCTGACAATGTACACAATGCCAACCTAAGTTTAAAAAAAAAGTATTGCAAAATTATTAGTATTATAATAATAAAATAATTAGTATTTTCGTCGCAATATTGTAATATTTTTACATAGCCCATTCTCGTCCCAGGAAGCTTCTGCACATTTTAAAAAAAGTCCCATTAAAATCGGACAAAGGGTTTGGCGTCCAACCTCATACAAACAGACAAACACTTTTTTTATATATAAGATAGTTGAGTTTATTTTAAAATGTATGACAACAAAATTATAAAAATAATTTTCTATCGTTTTTCCAGTGTGTTTTCACTGATTTCTCTTTCCCATGCAATTTCAGCTCCCTCTTCTAAGATTACAAATTACCCAATTATCAATTATTGGCCCTTTTCCTAAAATACTATTTTGACAAGTTTTCCCAATTTCCCCATAATCTATTTTATATCGTTGCCAATGTTGGGAAATTTAATTTCCCAAGCGTTTACCACCTTTGACATCAAATTTGGCGCCCATTTCCGTTTTCAATTAGACCAAGTTTTTTTAGCCTGCAGAAAATTTAAAATTCTGCTTTAATTTTATAATGTGGCCACAAATATGCATAAACAAACAAAAAAAAAAAGCAAAATTATTTAGCTTAAGTTAAAAAATACAAACTGAACTTTTTATGTAAAGTCACATAAAAAAACAATAAACCAAATTAAATACTTTATATAGCAAAAACAAAAACATTTGCCAACTGTTGAAAAATATTAAATGAACTCATAAATAATTCAAATGCGCTCAAAAATGCAGAAGCCAAATAAATATGCATATGTGTGTGTGTGTGTGTGTGTGTGCATATATTTATAATAAAATAAAAATAAAATCATTTAATAATGTGTTAAAATATGTTTGGACACTTTTGTGGGTCTTGGGCAGTGAGGGGGGCTTCAATTCGATTCGGTTGCTTTCGTTGTCGCTTATCAAAATCATAAATCAAATTACATGCAGTGTAAACAGTCAACGCGAGCTACGACGTCGACGGCGACGCTAACGCTGACGTCAGGTTGTGCAAAGTGCAGCCTGCCAAACAAAAACCAATTTACTCACACACGCACACACAGACACACAGTGACACACGCTGTCATAAAAGCAAACAGTGAAGAGAGCACAAAAAAAAAGCAATTCCGAAATGAATTTCATTTTACAAATATATTAACAACTTTGGCAACAAATAAAACAACAACAACAACAAAGCACAACATATGGAAATATGGCCAACGACGCGCTGCAGCTCACACTTATTGAAATTGCTGGCCGTATGTGTGCGTGTGTGTGTGTGCGAGAGTGAGTGAGCATGTCGCCACGCGCAGCATTTATGCCAGCGGCAGCGCTGCCGGCGGCAGCAAAAACAAATTGACAACAAAACAAAAAATGAAAAGCACAAAAACGTTAAGCGACGTCGACAGCGTCGGCAGCAACAGCAGCAACAACAGCAACAACAACAATCAATTGCCAATCTGTCCTACTGAAAAAACAATTGCACGCAGCAACACTCAAACAAACACACACACACACACACAAACACACTTACGCGCGCTCTCAGCGCGCTCTATTTCAGTGTTGCTGTCGTTTTGCAGCAGTGTTGCCGTGCTGCAAAGAGCGCGGCGCTCTCTCGCCAACGCACACACACATTTATACTTACAGCCGTATCATAACCGCTGCCGCTGCTGCGCTGCTGCTGCATAACAAAAAGCCAATTTTGTTACTTAAATGTTTACGCTTGTGTTTATCTTTTGTATTCGGTTTCTTATTAGGTTCTCATCTCGTTCTCATCGTTTAACAATTTGAGATATGATGTAGCTGGCCCACATCTGTGTGTGTGTTTGTGTGTGTTTGAGTTGAACTCTGTTGAGTGTGTGTTTGCATTTTGTCTGTGGTTTTGATTTTGATTTTTGTTCTGCTGCTGCTGCTGCCGCCTCGCTGCCTGCGTGCTGCCTGCCGCGTCTCCCTGTTGTGTTTGTTGTTGTTGTGCGTTGTTTTTGGGGGCTTTTGCTAATGAGTGTGATTTAGACTTGTCGAGCTGGTTTATTATTTTGTGCTGTTTGCGCTCTTGTTGTTGGCGCTCTGTGTGTGTGTGTATGCGTGCGTATGTTTGTGTGTGTTTGCGCTTTTGTGTTTTGCTTTGCCTTTTGTAGTTGTTGCTTTTTGGCGGTTGCGCTGTGGTTTTTGTATTTAGATTAAATAGTTTTGACAGCTCAAATTGTTAATTTATGAAGATCGTTTTACGATTATGTTTATATTTGTTATTTATTAAATAAAATTGATTGATTTGTTTTGTTTTTAAAAATCGTGCAACAACAACAATTTATTAAATGAGAACACTTTGATATGTTAATATACATGTGTGCATGTGTTTGTGTATGTGCGTTTGCATTGTAAGCTCTGTGTGAAAACATGGCCCCAGCACTTTGCGGTCGAACATTGCCGCCAGCGCAGACGCCAACAGCGACGTCAACATAGGGCGATTGGGTCGACGCTGCCGTCGCCGCTGCAGGGATTAAGCATGACAACGTTAACGGCGGCAGCAACAGCGACAGCAAAAATACGTCAACACAACAAAACGCTGACGTCGATGACGATTGCAATGCCGCGCTGCCGAATGACCAACGAATGCTAAAAGAGAGCGTCGTAACAGCGGGTGCTCCCCGCTTGTAATGTACGCCGAGCGCCAGCTTTAACTGTGTGTGTATGGTGTTGGGTTAGGGGGAACACAAGGTAGCTACATGCAAAAAGTAATTGGGAGCACAAAGAGCAACAGCAATAGCTGGCAAGGTGGAGCAGGTTCGCAGCACGTGTGAGCGAAAGAACGACAGAGAGCGAGAGAAATGTGGTAGAGAGAGCGAGCGAGAGACAGCGCGCGCTCGCAGTGCAACAAGTTTGATGCAACCTGCTGCAAGCAAACTTGTTGTGCTACCAGCGCGCTCTTTCGCTCTCAGGCGCGCTCAGTGGGTCGTCGTCACAGCAATCGGTTCGTTGGTCGCGTGTTGCTTCATAATTCCGATTGCTGTTTGTTTGTTTGTTTGTTTGCTTGCGCGCTTGTCAGTTAGTGGGAGCGAGCAATTGGGGGTCATTCGTGCACACACACGCACACACAGAGTGTAGTACTCAAAGACACACAAGCACCAACATACTGTCAGTCATTATTTAGCAGAGAACAAGTGATGGTAGCTAGATGAGCAAGGGGGGCAGGCTAAGGCGCGTGTAAAAGCTTCGTGTCGCTGTCGTCGTTGGCGTCGCTGCGTGCGACAGTTGTGTGTGCGTGTGTATGTGAAACATATTGAGCAAACAAGTTCGCAGCTTCTGACCGTGCTGTTTTTGTTGTTGGGGGCGCAGCGTTGGGTTGACGGCAGTCATCGGAAGTCAATGTAACAACAAACATGCAAACACACGCACACAT
>JBAMAX010003878.1:0-43036 GCA_037043745.1 Chymomyza amoena
TCTTAAATTTTTCAGAAAAACAATAAAAATTTAGTTATTCACGATAAGGTAGGTAAGCATTTAGTTAGTTGCAGCCCGGTTTGAAGCAATCAAACGCAATCAACCGGGCACACATGCATGGCTAAAAGGCAACATTGTGGCACGTTAGTGTGCGCTTTCTGTCTATGTGTGTGTTGGCCACTTTGTAGCACAGACATAAGAAAATTAATTTTTAATGTTGCTTTTACGGCAGATCAGTGAACAGTAAGCAATGTCCGAGTTGCAACAAGAACAACTCGTACAGCAACAACAATCGAACGACAACAACAAGAGTAACAGTAACAGTTTTGTGGCAAGCATGTGAGATTGCAACGTTAAAAGGAAGTGGCAGTGCTAATTGCACTCATTCACACTTGCCACATACATACAAAGTACAAAGAGACAACTGCATAAATGGCGTCGTACAGCAAGACAGCAACGGCCGGAAACGGAAGCGTTAGTTGCAGGGATATGTTGCAAAGTGCGCACAGTTACACACAAACAAACGAGCCAGTGTGTGTGTTGCGCATCTGCAATTATGTGGCATTGAAGTTTCATTGTCAGCGCTAAAGATACGACTGACAACGACGACTGCTGCTCGACCATTTCCGTAACGTTCTCGTCCTTGCCCCACAGTACGTGTACGTATACGTAATTGTTATGCCAATTTTTAAAGCCTTCGGCAAGCCGAAATTAAATGAAAACCATATAAAATAAAATAAAAAAAAGCGAAGCAGCCCCAAAACCCATAAAAACGCTTGAATTTGCAGCGTTAAATGTTAACAGTCGATTTTGCAAAAATACCCCAAGAACACAAAAAAACACTCGGAGTTATATATAACTCAGGAGAAGCTGGCACGGCACGGCTGGCACTGTCAGTGGAGCTCATAAAAATATCAACGCGTTTGTGCAGAGCTTACAATTTGTGTCCTGCCATCTTGAAGGCAGTCTGAGTCGGTATTGGAGTTGGAGTCGGAGTTCTCTGTGCACTATTGGGACCTTGGACCGAAAATTGTCAATTTCTGTGAAATTGCACAAATACGAGACACATACGAGGCTCATCCCCGCCAGCTATATACCCTTGCTATCCTTTTTTTATGGTAAATTACATTGCTGCCATATGAGGCAACACTGGGCGGAGTACTCATAAAAATGTTCGAGCTGATTTTGCTTGGGGGCGGTTTTATGTCTGCTCCAAAGACACAAATAAGAGGGAAAGAAATAAATAAATAAATAAAATATAAACTGCGTTATGTTGATGCGTCAATAGGATGAGCCACACCCCCAAAGAAAACCAGCCCATCATCATCAGCTTGCATATAATTAAACATTAGGGCAGGACATTAAAATAAAGGCTATGGGATTGTATTGGAAAATCTTCTTGTTATTGCTGCTTATGTGATTATTCAGAATAGGCATGATTTAACCTTGATTGGGTTCCACGGATTAGCTTCATTTTATGGTGCGACAATAATCGAAAGCTTATCCTTAACAGTGTTGCAAAGTGTGGAAGTTTAAACAGTTCGTCATTAAGGATATACTTAGGCAAGTTGCACTGTGCAGCAATTTTGTAAACATTTTTTTGGTGTATATAAATATGATTCTAAGAAGGGTGGGATATCGCATACAAGGCAAAGTCTCTGATTGTGGTCAACACGGCGGCCGCCAGAACGATCCTTATTCCTTGCTTTATCCAAGATGACACACAGCCTCCTCGTGGCCCTTTCTGGATAGCAGACTAACAGCCGCCAGTCTGTGAACCAATGTGTGCGGCGCTGTCCAATCCCCTGATCATTAAATCTGGGTTGTGCGCAGGGCTTGGAACTCACGCAACAGTGAAGGCCAAGAAACAAGCCTCGGAAAGGACTCCTTTTTAAGTTGACGACTACGGCAAACGAAAAATGGTCAACGATTTACGGGTATGCACCTGGAACATCCGGACCCTCTATAGGGATGGTGCCTCTGCCCAACTGGCGGATGCCCTCAGCAAATGTAGGGCTGACGTCACCGCCATCCAGGAAGTTGAGTAATTCCTGCAGTTCCGTCAAGGTAGGAAAGGACCTCTGCGGAAGGCCGGCGTGCATCGCAATGGCACTATCTTCTACAAGAGTGTCCAGCTCCTTGCGTACGCCGACGACATCGACATCATTGGGCGTACCAAGCGAGATGTCACCGCGGCCTTCAGTGCTTTCGAACGGGATTCTACGAAAATGTGTCTGGCGGTAAATGAAGGACAAAACGAAGTATATGCTGTCGACAAGTAGGAACGTGCGGCGGCTTGGGTCCCAGATTACGGCCGACAGCTATACTTTAGATGTTGTCAAGGAATTCATCTACCTTGGCACCGCCGCTACCACCGATAACGATGTCAGCCTGGAGATCAAGCGCAGAATCCCTCTTGCCAACAGGTGCTATTTCGGTCTCAATAGGCAATTGAGTAGTAGAGACCTCTCGCGCGACAAAACTATCACTCTACAAGGCACTCATCCTCCCAGTGCTTCTTTACGGCGCGGAAGCCTGGGAGTTTTCGAGAGGAAAGTACTGCGCAAGATCTTTGGTCCTATTCGAGTTGGCGATGACTACCGCATCCGTACTAACCAGGAGCTGCATGAGCTCTTCAACGGCACGGACGTTGCTCAGCGTATCAACATCCAGCGGCTTCGCTGGCTCGGGCATGTCGTTAGGATGGACGAGGATGCTCCAGCTAGACGTGTGTTCGATGCGGTAGTCAGCGGCCGTCGGCGGAGAGGACGACCGTGTTTGCGTTGGAAAGACCAAGTGGAAGGGGCCCTGTCTTCACTCGGTGTGACCAACTGGAGATGGCGCGCGCAATGCAGAGGACCTGGAGAGATGTTTTAAGGCAGGCCCTAATCCGGTAATCGGGTTGTTATGGCCACATAAGAAGAAGAAATATGATTCTAAATGTGTAGTGTTGCATAGTGCTACTTGACAACAATAAATCCCTTAAAGGATTTTGTGCTTATATGTACAAATTTTAGGGGTGACACTGAAGCCGAATTCAAGGTGCGAAAAATTCTAGCGAAATAATTTTTATACAACCATTTCCGTTCAGTACTGCAAATTTTGATGGTTCAAATCTTGAAAATGTTTTAAACAATTCTTTTATAAAACTTATTCTCGCTCAGGACTCATATTGCACAAACAACATTCAGAATTAAAAAATAAACAAAACAATAACAAGCATTCAACATTTCGCTTTATTAACTCCCAGTTTGAATATAAAACATGTCCATGAATGCTTGCATAAGCTCAACTATACCAAAATAAACTCTTTGGAATTGAATTCCTCACAAAATTTTATTAAAAATTCGCAATTTGAAAAGCAGTGCTGGAAAAATACGCACTGGAGTGTTGAACAATTTCAAGCAATTGAATGGCATATTTGTCTTTAGCTTAACATTTGCTTTGAGTTTATTTCCTTTCCTCCTGCTCCTGCTCTCATTTATTTCCGGCTCAATAGCTTTCAATTTTCGCATATTACGTATACGCATTTAAGTTAACTTTTATGCGTACCGACCGAGAATAGAAGGACTTAAGTGAATTTGCTTGTCTGCTTAAATTGGAAGAAAATAAAATTTTAATATGATGCGGCATTGCCATGGAAATTAAATGCTAAACAAATGTCTATATACAAAAACAGGCATCAGTTGAGGAGTATATTGTATATATAGATTTGGATTTATTTATATATACTATGTATGTGCATATGGGTGAAAATATGGGAAGCAGGACGATGCCTCAATTGAGGTATGATTTTTGCTTTTACAATAGCTCGTGAAATTTGTATTTGTTTAAAAAAATGTCCAATTTGAATTGATTTATCGATAAATGCATATTTTTTAACAAGTCATAAGCGCTTAAAAAAAATGTATGTATAAATAATTTTATTTTTAATCTGTTTCTTAGAAACGAAACATCAATCGATAGAAGCTATTCAATAATTTAATTGCTCCGAACTCTTCAAAAGCTGCAAATGTTTGCATAAGAATGCAATAAACTATTTTTATTTCAAATTCTGCTTGCTTATAAGCAAGTTATCGAATTATTAATTAACAAATATTTTGTCGGTTTTTTTATTGCTCTGATTATTTCCACAATATAATATAGTGTTTTCAACACATTTTGTCATTTAAATTTTCTAAAAATTTAGACTGAATTCATTTTTAAAAAATATTTAAATCGGTAAATCGCCATTTATCAATATTTTTGGTTTTTTTTAAATTTTTTTTCAGTACTAATGTATTTATTTAAACTATTTTATTATTTAAATTTTCCTAATAGTACTATGTCACAAAATTTCAAAATCTTTTTGATCCCCGCTTCAAAATAGTTGATCCCTATGTAAAATTTCACGCTGAATTCAAATCTGCTTAGAAATATGTGGAAAGTAGAACGGTTTTTGAGATATCGTCAGATTTTCATTTTTGGTAGGTCTACTAAAATGGCATTTTCTCTGGTTTTAGTCCACTGAAGTTAATAAACTGGGACAAATATTAAAGATAATAAAATTATCTTTACAAAAAATGTCGGTTGATAACAATCCAATTAGAAATGACGAAGTTGTGGCACTTCAAATTTGGATATTTGTAAAAATTGTGATAATTTTTCCGGTTTTTGCTGCCTTTTATTAAGTTTCATTTAGCCTTACCATAAAAACTGCTCCGGTTTTAGAAATTGACATGATGGCGTAATCTTTTACGAACATTTTTTGCCCTGGTTCATCAACATCAAGTAAAAAATACTTCCGCATTTGCAATATTTGGTGAATTAACTCCAATTTTATATTTTATGACTCTGAAAGCACATGAATTCTTTTGCTCTCACAAGGTCAAAAGTTTTGCATTGGTCGCACCAAATATGCAATTTTTATCCAAAATTTGCCTCCTAATTCAAATTTTACTTAACATTTTTGAAAAGTCGGACGGTTACTTTAAATATTTGCAAATTTAATCCTACGTTAACGCATTTTCTTAGCTTGAAAGTTTTGCGAAGCGATAAAAGGGATAGGGAAAAATGCGAAAGCTCACGCTCAAAGCAATGGCAACACTTTTTGAAATGAGGGAAGTTCTTTCTTTTGGCAAGTGGGATCAGGCAATGATGGGAGACTATTGCTGGTTCTTGTTGCGAGAAACACAGAGTCTGCACAAAAAACAACAGCGGTCTACATCATTTGAATTTTTTTATCCTAACTTGAACTGCAATAAAACCTCCTAATGCTCAATGTTTATTCTTATTTGGCTTGGTAAGATGTGATTCTCAAACTGAAAAAACTAGTAAAAACTCGATATATTAGTTATATATCAATGTCAGAGAGGAATTCTTCAAATGGCTGTATCTCAAATTCCTCACTGATGTGATTTTGATTTGTTTAGATACTCATATCTTACTTATTTAGCAAAAGGCGTAGAGTTACGGGTCGGAAAGCATGCAAAACAACAATTAGTAATACTCTCAAAAAGAGGTATGTTTACTTAATTGTGAATGTAGCGTTTATTTTTTATCCGATTTTAATGACCAAGGGCAAAACATTTTTGTAAGACATTATCCTTTCATTTAATTGTCTGTAACCGAAACAATTTTTAGGGAAAGATCGAAAAAAACTTTGTAAAAGTCAGCAAAAACTTTAAAAATCATCAAAATTTTTAAAAAATTCAACTTTGAAGTGCCATAACTTCGTCATTTATGCTTGGATTTTTAACAACTGTAATTTTTTTATGAAATAATTTTACTATCTTTAATTTTCGTCCCAGCTTACATCGGTGCAATAAAACCAGAGAAAATTGTATTTTAGTAGACTAACCTTTTTTCAAAACATGAAAAATGAAAATTTGGCGATATCTCAAAAACCGTTCTACTTTCAACATATTTCTAAGCAGATTTGAATGCAGAGTGAAATTTTACATAGGGATCAACTATTTTGAAGCCGGGATCAAAAAACTGTTGCATAGTGTAGACTGAATTTATATAATAAATAAAATAATAATAATATCGATAAATCTCGATATATAGCTATTTTTGGCATAAATGCGTTCTATTTTTGATTTGAATTAAAATATATATATTTTTTAAAACTATTATTTGCTTCCAATTTTTCCAAAATAAAATAAATCAAATCGATAAATTGTGATTTATAACTATTTCTTGGGGAAGCTTTTTTTGTTTTATAAATTTTTTTTTTAAATATTTTTTGCTTTGAAAATTTTTCTATAAATAAGACTTAAATTATTAAAATATTAATAAAATCGGCAAATCGTGATATAGAAAAAGTGTTTGCGTAAATTCGTCGTTTTGTTTGTTTTGAATTTTTTAAAAATAAAAGTTTTTTTTTTAATTATTGTTTTCTTCAAATTTTCCTGAAAGTAAGACTGAATTTATTTAAAAAAAACACGATTATTATATCACGATTATTATATCAATATTTTTGGTGTAAAAGCTTTTCTTGTGTTTTAATTTTTGTCAAAAATAAAGAATTGTTTTTAAACTACTTTATGTTTCATATTTTCCTAAAAGTAAGACTGAACTTTAAAAAAAATATCGATAAATCGCGATATATAATTATTTTTGGCGTCAATGCCTTTCTTTGATTGTAATTTTTTTTTAAATTTATTTCTTAAACCATGTTAGGCTTAAAATTTTCCAAAAAGTAAGACTAAATTTATTAAGAAAAAAATAAAATCAATAAATTGCGATATAGAAAGATTTTTGGCGTAAATCTTTTTTATACCCTGTACCGTATGATACAAAGGGTATATTAAGTTTGTGCAAGCCGAAAATTTATGTAACATATAAAAGGAGTCGTCGGAGACACCTCAAAGTTACCTAAAATATGATCAGGGTGAATAGAGAATTCGATATACCCACGTCCGTCTGTCCGTCCGTATGTCCGTTGGAACGGCTAGATCTCAGAGATGGTAGGAGCTAGAGTAACCAAACTTCCACATTAGATCCCATTTTATTCCATAGGAGACAAGTTTATTTTATTTTTTTGATATCGGGGATAAATTATATAGCTCCCATTGGAGTGTTTGAGACGACCTCGACAAAAAAAAAGGTTTTAGATGGATAATTCGTTTGTTCATAAAGATATCGTAAGCAAATTTGGTATTCGAAAGTTTTTTATAGTTCCCAATCACTGTACCAAATTTGATCGAAATCGGTTGACTATATCATATAGCTCCCATAGGACCGATCGGCCAAAATAACTTTTTAAATCAAAATTCGCTATATTTTGTTTTTTAATAAAGATATCGTAACTAGATTTGGCGTTTGGAAATTTTTCAGAGCACTTAAGCAATGTGCCAAATTTGAACAAAATCGGTTGACTATATCACATAGCTCCCATAGGGCCGATCTTCCAAAAAATCGATTTTTTAACAAAATTTGTTGTGCTTCGTGTAGATATTGGGACCAAATTTGATATTCGTGAGTTTTTTATAGTTCCTAGTATTAGTTATTCCACTGTACTAAATTTAATCCAAATCGGTTGACTATATCATATAGCTCCAATAGGACTAATCGGTCCAAAAAAGTCTTTTATACAAAATCCGATGTGTTTCATTTGTTTGTAAAGATATTTGAACTAAATTCAGCATTCAGATCTTTTTTAAGGCATTTAATCACTGTGTCAAATTTTATTGAAATCGGTTTACTATATCATATAGCTCCCATAGGAACGATTGGTCAACAAAAAATTTTTGATAAAAATTTTTTCTGTTTTTGGTATTTTGTGAAAGAACCGAATTTTATTGCTAGCAAGTGGTACAGGGTATCACAAAGTCGTCCACGCCGGACTTTACGTACGCCATTTTTTTGTTTTTTATTTATCTTAGGCTTAGTTAGCGTACCCCTGCATTTATTTATTAGTTATAAATAAATACTTTTTATATTTTTACATGACTTTTAGCTAATTTGAGAACAATGGAACTTTCCTTTGAAAATAACAAATTTTTTTGCCTAAAAATACTTAATTTTAACCTCTAAGACTAGATTTTTTAAAAACTATTATCAACTACCAGAACTATTTTATTACATTGAAAAAGAAACCCTTTTTGTGCCAAAAATCTAAATTGGAACCTCTTAAAATAAATTTATTGAGAAAAGTTTAATCCCACTACTTTTTATTTTATAAAAACTTTTTCGCACAATAACAAAATTCTTGAAATCCATCAAAAATAATCCTTATATAGCAAACAACAAAAAGTCTGCTAAATATGAGTTCGTGCTGTAAATCAACTCCACAAGATTTTTCCAAAAAGCCAACAGCTTCAAATATTTCTACCCTCCTAGATCCATCGTATATAAATCACACATGTTTGATTGAGCCATATATAGATGTGTGACTTAGAAAAAAAAAAACAAATTGATTTATTTTCCTTTTAACTGATAAAGTCCACTCCCATTTTTCTATATTTCTTTAAAATTAATTTAAATATTTTTGTTCGCCCCAAAAGATTGCATAAGCCCCAACAAAAAATAGGAAAATCTTGAGGCTAACCATTTTACTTGAAATTGCCTCACACCCAATTTGTTGGCCTCTTTGGTTGGCCCTGCTCTTTCGTCGTGCACTTGGCCTAATGCCTTCTGGCCAAGTTGGTAAACTTAATTTGTTCGGGCGGCCACGTTGAATCTTGATGGATTGTTTTGCTAATTAATTGTGCGCCAGAATTTTTGCAAATTTAATCTTCCAAGAAAATTTATGAAATTCAGGTTAAGTCATCGCCGCTTTAAAGTGGATCTATCTCTTGGCCAACTTTACTGGGCAAAGTAACCCAAGGCAATATGCTTTGCATTTAAAGTGCTTTTAATTTAGAATGCGGCATTTAATGCAATTAAGTTTTTTGAGCTGGCCTTTTTTTTCAAAATGGCTTTTTCTTTGGCTTTGACTTTATTTTGAGGGTGCACAATGTTCTGTTAAGTACTAGGTGAAATTTTGGTTGTACGGCAAATCAAAATGGTTGGAATTCTGAAACATTCAACAAAGTATTAAAATTGTAAAAGAAAGCAGATATTGTTGAAAAAATATATGTTTATTCAGAAGTAGTTCCAGAACTAAATTAATGTAATTTTTTGAGAAGTCAAAATTCTTAAATAGATATTAGACTTGATATTTTCGATATAACTTAAAGTATGCCACTTAATAAAGTAATGTAGAAAAGCAGTTTCTAGGAATTACCTATAAGGCCATAAAACAGAAAAAGTATAAAAAATGGCGGACGTAAAGTCGGGCGCGACGACTTTGGGATATCCTGTACCACTAGCTTGCAATAAAATCCGGTTCCTTCACAAAAAATAAAAACAGAAGAATTTTTAAGCAAAAAATTTTTTTTTCAATCGTTCCGCGGGAGCTATATGATATAGTTAACCGATTTTAATAAAACTTGACACAGTGCTTAAATATCTTAAAAAAGAATACCGCATTAAGTTCAAATATCTTTACAAACAAACGAATCACAACAAATTTTATATAAAAACGTTTTTTTGGACCGCTTGGTCTATGGGAGCTACATGACATACAATAGTTAACCGATTTTGATTAAATTTAGTACAGTGCTAAGGAATTATAAAAAACTTACGAATACCAAAGTTGGTCGCAATATCTTAACAAAAAAACGATCACAACAAATTTTGTTCAAAAATCGATTTTTGGAAGATCGGTATGGGAGCTATATCATATAGTTAATTGATTTTGTTAAAATTTGGAACATTGCTTAGGTGCTCTAAAAAATTTCCAAACGCCAAATCTAGTTACGATATCTTTGTTAAAAAGCGAACTACAGCGAATTTTGATTTAAAAAAGTTATTTTGGCAGATCGGTCCTATGGGAGCTATATGATATTGTCAACCGATTTTGATGAGATTTGGTACAGTGCTAGGGAACTATAAAAAACTTTTGAATACCAAATTTGGTTACGATATCTTTATGAACAAACGAATTATCCATTATCCGATATCAAAAAATAAAATAAACTTGTCTCCTATGGAATGATATGGGAACTAATGTGAAAGTCGGCTTGCACAAACTTAATATACTCTTTGTACCATACGGTATAGGGTATAAAATCGATTAGTCATGCTGATATGAAAATTCTTTCCGCATTTACAAATCATGAAGATCAAACAAGGTGGCATTTCGTAACTTCTTTTAAAGTTACGTCTTAAGGAGAATGCTTTACTTACATTTAAGTTACAAATATTAAATGTATGTACTAAAACTGTTTGATCTGATCAGATTGCGAATCTATACAGCCCATCAAATTGAATTCTTAAGCACTTGCCTTATTTTCTTGGTATTAAAAACAAAGAGACTATTCACTACTTTGCATAACACAGAGAACTTTTTCTAAATTTAATTTTTCTAATTTCGTTCTTTTGATTTAAGTCCACCTACTAAAAGAAAAATAATTGACAGCAGTCACTGGTTTAACGCGTTGGGAATCGTAAGCAGTGAAAAGTAAAAGTAAGTAAGTAAAAGTAAGTGACTTTCACTGCGTTATACGCTAAAATCTATTAAAATAGTTGTGAATTATAAGCATAAAGCAAAAAAATAGAGGACTTCTTATTTAATTAAAAGCCCGACTTACATAAATTTTAAAAATACTTCAAGTAAATTCATTTAGTGAACAGCTTTTAAAAATAAATCAAGCTGCCGGGTTTTTTACAACAACAATTTCTTTCCATATTAAAAACTACCAAGGGACTGTACCCAAACTACATGACCAAACTTTTACAATTTAAAAAGTAAGGTCGTCGTTTGCCTACTTCTGGAAATTAAAGGCGCGTTGATCGCTTTAAATAGAAACTTTTTCGTCGATTTTTTTTAACTTTTTGAAAATGCAGCATTTTAAAATTGAAAATTATGAAAAAATTTAAACGTTTTAAAGAAATTCTAATATAAACGGACGTCTTTCAATTTTCAATTTTTAAAATGCTGCATTTTTCAACATTTTGTCAATTTAGAAGTTTCTAAATTTATTACATTAATTTTTGCAAATTTCTAATTTTTTTTAGAAAAGAACAAGATACTATAATTTTTTTTTTTTATTTTATAAACTTTTTATTTAGTAATTTAATTAATCATTAATTATATTTAAACATATTATAAGCATTTTTGTAATTTTTTTTCATTTTTTCAAAGTTTCAAATTATGTCATTAGTCGGTTTTTAGAAATCTTTCATTAATTTTACAGTCAATTTTTTTAATTTTTTAAAATGAAAAATTTTAAATTTTCTTACAAAAATTCATATAAGAAAATATACAAAATTTTTTTTATATTATAAATTTTTTTATTTAGTAATTTAATTAATCCAGTAAAAAAATTCCAAAAATGTTCAAAAAAGTTTAATGCAGCCGCCTAAAAAAATTAATAAATACGCAAACTTTTTAAGTGTAAATAATTTTGAAAAAAATTAAGAATTTTTAAAATTAAAACATATTCAAAAATTAAGAAGTTGACATTTTGAAAACAAATAAAAAATTTTGATGTAAAAAGCGACCAAAGCATAACTGATTCAATGTAATTCAATTATCAAAGTCGGATAAACTACATATTTGTATATTATTCAGTCGTTTTTTCAATTTGCTTTTAAAAATTTTCGACGTTTTTCTTAACATTTTGAAAATTTTGTATTTTTTGAAAAGTCGAATTTTTTGGTAATGTTTATTTTTTTTTACAATTTTAAATTTTTTACGAAATTTATTAAATTTATTTTTGAAAAGTTTCTGTTAATTTTTTACAAAAATACAACAAGAAAAAAAACAATTAAATTTTTGAATTAAAAACTTTTTCATTTAGTAATTTAATTAATCCAATAAAAAAATTTCCATAAAATTTTGAAACAGTTTAATAGAGTTGTACATTTTTTTTAAGTAACATTTTAATCAAAAAAGGAACTGCGTTAAAAAAAATTAATAAATTAAAAACTTTTTTAGGAGTAAAAAACATTTCAAATATTTAAATGAATTTTAAATTTTAAGAATAAATATAAAAAAAACAAATATATTTTATATTTTGACTGTCAATGGTGATTCGATTATCACAGTCGTATAAAAAAGTTTTATATTATTTCGTCGTTTTTAACAAATTG
This sequence comes from Chymomyza amoena, assembly GCA_037043745.1. NCBI lineage: Eukaryota > Metazoa > Arthropoda > Insecta > Diptera > Drosophilidae > Chymomyza > Chymomyza amoena. Next base: position 12,124 of record JBAMAX010003878.1, read on the forward strand.
TTGAAAAATGTTTTGATTTCTGTTAAAATACAAATTTTTTGGAAATGTTCCAATTTTTTCACAATATTTAGTTATTTAACATTTTTTATATTTGAAAATTTTTTAAATTTATTAAATTTATTTTTGCAAAATGCGAAAAAAAAAAATTAAAAAATACACAATTATTTCCTTTAATTATAAACTGTCTTAAATAGTAATTATAGATTGAGTTTTAAAATAGAGTTTTGAAAAAAATGGAAATTTTGAAAAATTACAAAAGTTTTATATTTAAAGCGACCAAAGCGTGAGTAGCAAAAGGTGATTCGATTATCACAGTCGGATTAAAAAATTTGTATTTTTTTTTATAGTACGCCAGAGTAAAAATGAAACCCTGTAACAAAAAATTTTGAAAAATTTGGCTTTCAGGTCTTCCAAATGTTTGGCGTAATACTTAAGGTCCCTTGCCATATTATTAGATCCAAGCCCCTTTTATTTTTTGCTGTGCTCCTTGTTTTATTATTATTATTATTATAATTTATTATTATTATTTATAATTAAGTTTTGAAAACATAGTTTTTTCTTTAAATGAAAAAACTAGTCCACTAAACGAGAAAAACTTAGGACTACAAAGTTTTTTTAGAAAGGTGATTATTGTCGACCAGCCAGGAAATTCATCTGGCTTGAACCCGATCGAAAACATCTAAAAGTTATTGAAATCTGAAGTTAGAATAAAACTGCTTCAACTAAGAAATAGTTAATAAAGATTCTTCTGCTACTTGGAAACACAATCAAGAGATGAAATTAGTGTTTTTTCCGAAAAAAATTATATTTATGTAAAAAAACAATATTTTAAAGTATATTATGTATTATTTATCACTTTTGGTATTTAGATATAAAATAGCCGTCTAAATTTCCAGGATTCAAGGCAAGGAAAGTCGTATCTTCTGATTATTACCAATGTGCGAAGTTAATAGGTCGAAAAACCGAACTTAGCGTCCTAACACAGCTAGGCCAAGAACAGGGCCTTTGTTTGACCAATTATGGGAGTAAGTAATAAAGATATAGAATAGGCACGAAGAATTTGGGAAACAGGAAAAGTGGAAAATGCAGGACCATGCTTAACGTGAGATTCGAACCCACAACCTATGAGATGATGGTCTAGTGCAGTGTGAAAAATGGTATAAAGTGGAAGTTTAAGATTTAAAGGTGAAAAAAATTTTCTTCTTAGTAAATGTAATGTATTCCAGAGTCGGACGATCTTAACAATTTTGTCCATAGCTTTTTAGCACGAAATTGCCGATTATCTAAGATTGCCAAGTGCAAAAAACTTACTTTTAACACTAAACCCCATTTATCTATTCAAAACGCGATAGCAATGGGAATTACAGCGTCTCAACCAATTGCACGGGCACCGTACTGCAGACCCTGGCCTAGTTGCATGCGGCCTTCACGTAGGATTATCGATAACCAACCGTATGAATCTAAGGATTCTGTGGAAAATATTAACCCAGCTGTCCGTAGCCTAGAAGTAACAACGCAAAGAAATTGTATAACAAAATATCGATAAAATATAATTTTCAATCTTTGTGCAGGATTAGGGTCTACTCTATGTAGCCTTGATGCCTTGATATAGCAAATAAATGTGACTGAACTGAAAGCTGTGCAAAGTTAAAAGGTCGAAAAACCGGACGTAGCGTCCTAACACACCTAGGCCAAGAACATGGCCTTTTTGAGACCAATAATGGGAGTAAGTAATAAGGATATAGAATAGGCACGAAAAATTTGGGAAACAGGAAAAGTGGAAAGTGCAGGACCATGTTTAACGTGAGATTCGAACCCATAAAGTGGAAGTTTAAGATTAAAAGTAAAAGGTGACCAAATTTTTCTTCTTAGTAAATGTAATGTATTCCCGAGTCGGACGATCTTAACAATTTTGTCCATAGCTTTTTAGCACGAAATTGCCGATTATCTAAGATTGCCAAGTGCAAAAAACTTACTTTTAACACTAAACCCCATTTATCTATTCAAAACGCGATAGCAATGGGAATTACAGCGTCTCAACCAATTGCACGGGCACCGTACTGCAGACCCTGGCCTAGTTGCATGCGGCCTTCACGTATTTTTATCGATAACCTACCGGATCAATCTAAGGATTCTGTGGAGCATATTAAACCAGCTGTCCGTAGCCTAGAAGTAACAACGCAAAGAAATTGTATAACAAAATATCGATAAAATATAATTTTCAATCTTTGTGCAGGATAAGGGTCTAATCTATGTAGCCTTGATGCCTTGATATAGCAAATAAATGTGACTGAACTGAAAGCTTTCCAAAGTAACTCCCTAAGGTCTAGCAGCGTGCCAGATCCACTGTGCTGCATGGAGGCCTTTGGCCCACTAATTAAATGCATGCGCATGGAGGCCACATCGTTGGAGCTGGAGCACATGGCTCCTCCACTAGGGGGCAGCACTGTCGGCGTTTTACTTGATTTTTGCACGCCTGCAGTGGCGCATGGCATGTCGCTAATTAGTCGGGGCCTCTACTTCACCTACTGTGCCCCCTCAGCACTCTAGTTCCCTACAGCCCGTGCGTAACAATCAAAGTCAAAAACTTGCCAAAGTGCCTGGGATCAAACAGTTTGGCCTGGGTAACAATTTTTTACGGCTCTTTATTGGACCCTTTGCCGCTGACGTCTCTGCCATATGTTGAGTAAATTTTGCAAAAAAAAAAAAGCGGCCAACTTGGGAACTTGGAACCAGGGACTCTGCTGCATGACAGCCAATTTCTGTGTACCCCACTTGTAATTTTTTGTTGACTTTTTTTTTCGTCGCTTTACATGGTTTTCCTTTTGAAGTGAAATTAAAGGAAAACACAGAAATTCAAGATCAAAGCGTTACGTTGCTGTCACATTCCCCAAACTCCCTCCCGCTCTCCACGGGGTAGCACAAATTAGTTGCACAATTTAGCGAAACAAAGTATTGCCACATGCTTATAAAGTAACTTGAAATTGTATGGTTTAGTTTAGTTCTTCACGGGGTTCCATTGAAAAATTATTTAAAAAAAAAATCATTCACTATGAAGCTGCTGCTCTGGATTGTTCTATTGCTGCATTTTTGGGCAACAAAAAATTATGTCCGCAGTAAGGACATAAATATACATTGTCCGCCTTGGCCCAATTGTCATATATTAAGCGTATGCTGTCAACGCACTGTCGGCCATAAACAAAAATTATGTAAGACCTGATATTATTTTTATCAATTAAAAAAAATAAGTATATATAATCATGATTATATATTCAATGTCTAACTTGGCGTATTATTGGGAAAAAAAAGGTATCTAGTGTGAAACTTGGCGATATGTTTAAGAAACAGAGATAAGAAGTCTAAAAAGCGAGCTTTCGGCTCGTACTTGGGAGCAATGTAATATTTTAAACAAGGGGCTTCGCAGCCTGCACGCTTCGAACACCGTACGTAGCTAAATGCATTTTTCAAGACATTCGCAGCATACCCCATCACGCAACTTTAACTCAATGGACGACTCAAAAATATCCCCTACCCATGATGCAATAATTAGAAGGTTACGCTATATAAGACTCTCAATTTTTATATAGTAGCTGAGTACATAAAAGAAAATCTTTTTTATTTGTAAATATATAATAAAATATGTTCCTATAACTCCTATTTGGAGCATAGGGCTCATGACGATTCGATGCTAGAAATGTTTCAGATATGTAGTTGCTAGCCCTCCTACCCAAGCTTAGCGATAGAATCCCTATCTGCACCTCCAAGCAGGTGTTCTGTCTGTTTCGGTCCTCGAGTAATGTTTTTTATCCCACTTACTCTGCCTAGTGCCGAGCATTCCTCTAACAGCACCCCAGGGTGCTTGGACACGTCCAATGGGAGACAAACAATGATAGTTGATAGTTAGTTACCATAGTTTGAAGATGTTCAAATAATACCTTACTTCTAACCTCAAGAGCGAAAGATAATATAATAATAGTAACTTTATCCAAGCTAAATAAATGTCTTACAGTACCAAAAATTTATTCTGAAATAAATGTGACCCAAGAAATTCCCAAATGTCTAAGTATAGTGAAAAGCCGTTTGTTAGATATCAGTCTTGGTGAAGCAGTAAAAAAACAAATTCTCCGAAAAGTGAATAAAGTCAATAGACTGTATTGGGCCCAAAAACATAAGACAATCGAAGGCTGGAAAAAGTTTCTTTAGACGCATCTAAATTTGAAATATTTTGTGATAGACATCGCAACTTCGTTGGAGGTATACCTGCTGAAAAAAAAAACTTTCCCAGATTGCGTTGTCCCAACGGTGAAGTACGGATTTGATTCAGTTATGATGCGGGAAGGGGATACTTTTATGCTAAAGGAGTCTGTGGCATAGTGAGAATCGAAGGAATTATGAAAAAGGAGCAGTATAATACGATTTTCGTGAAGCATGCGCTGCCATCCAGAGAGGGATTTTTTGGAAAACGATTCCTATGACAGCAAGATAATGATACCAAAAATACGTGAAAGTTCTGAAAAGGTTATTCGTTAAAAAAGAAAAGATGGAAACCCTGAAATACTGGAAGAAATAAAAGTCTGATGGGGATGGAGATAAGTTGATTGTGGAGGCCACATCCAGTATTTCAGGGTTTCCATCTTTTTCTTGAGCTGGATCGACGAGAATAAAAACGTTCAACTTTACAAAATCATGAAGCCAATCTTGAAAGAAACGCGACTTTGTGCGACATGCATTAAAATCAAAGATAGGCCTACCTGATCTTAATCCAATCGAACTCTTGTTGGATCAGCTGGATTGACGAGAAAAAAGCCAACTTCTTCACTGTGGGAGATCCTAAAAGAGGAGCGACTTTGTACGACAGTCAATAAAATTCAAAAAGTCAATTGTTTCGACGAAGCATATGTTTAATTGTTATTGCAGTTTTTATGTTTTCTATGATGTAAGCGATTGTAAACAACAATAATTCGCACCCACATTAAGTATTTGTATACCCTGTATGTTGGTACCATACAAAATGAGACATCGGAGACCCTTCAAAGTAACCTAAAGTATGATCAGGCTGACTAGAGAAGTACCCATGTTCACCTGTCCGTCTGTCTGGATGAACGCCTAGATCTCAGAAATAGTAAGAACTAGAGCAACCAAATTTTCAGATTAGATGGGAGGGACAAGTTTATTTTATATAAGCGATTTTGGAAAAACAAACTTCAAGCCTGTGAAAAACCTTTGGTGGAATACAAGAAAACGGAATATGGCGATAACGATATAACCATGATAATAATATTATTTAAAATAAACCGATTACGATGGGGTGGCCACCTGATTAGACCAAACGATAGCTATCCTCCAAAACGAATAAACGAATTCGTCAGTGAATAGGTAATCGAAGAAGAGGTCGACAGAAGTTGAGGTGGGAGGATGGGGTCAATCGAGATACAGAGGATTAAGACTGAAATGTTGGAGAACACAAGCCCAGCAGGCAAAGACCCGACCAGGGTCACGCCAATGATAATAATATCGGGAATATATTATATAGCTCCCAAAGGGAAAACCAGGAAATAAAAACAAACCAAAAGTTTTAGATGGATAATTTCTTTGTTTATAAATATATCGATCCCTCTACTTTGAACAAAATCGCCGAGCACGCAAACACTTATAACCTTTACGCCTCTCATAACCAAACAAAAAATGCCATTCACTTGAAATTTGGTACAGATGTTCGGGAGAGTGTACCAACACAACACAAAAAAAAATCGATAATCGAAAATACGTTGGCCGCGAAATTTGAAAAATCGCCTTACTTTTTGAACTCACCTCGTATATCATAAAGATTCCATAGGACACATCGGTCGAAAAATGATTTTAGCATGAAATTCATTGTTTCGTTTGTTTGTTGCAATTAAGTGGCCAAAATTGGCAATCGGAAGTTTTTTAGAGATCCCAAGTACTCTGCCCAATTTATTTAAAATCGTTTGACTACATCATATAGCTCACTAGAACCAATCAATCTGTCTTAAAAACTGGTTTGGTGCAATATTTAACTTCGTTTTGAAAAATATCGTAACCAAATTTGGCAAAGAAATAAGTTTTGGAGTTTGTAAACAATAAATCGGATTTTATTGCATGATATATGTTGGCATAGGACATCCAATAATCGTCCGCGCCCGAGAATAACGTACGCCATATTTTTATTTAATAAGACCATGTTTTTACTGCTTAGCCCATGTGTCAAGTTTTCTGTCTCTTTAGATTTTCAACATTCAGCGCCTTTTTTTTTTTTGTCGAAATAATCAAAGAAAAGTTTTTTTGGAGTTCATATGCAGTATATCGGATTTAATTATACTGTGGCCACGCAGGGTATCCCAATGTCGTTAAATATTTTATAGTATTGAAAGACAGGTCTTAAAGTTTCTGACTGTAGTATTTGTTGTTTGAGTATTAACATTTGTATAAAGTTTTATCGAAATTGGTACAATATTTCATAAAGCCGGCATACAAGATTGAACCAGCCAACTCACGCACTTCTTAGCGGACCCTATAAGATTCGTTGGCGACACCCAGTAAAATTATCTGCATCAAGCTCTGTACCAATATAAGTCGACGCTTCAAATCGCTCTCAATTATGCAAATTCTCGTGGGCCATGGGGAAAGGTATCGACCTCAATCTGCCCGCAGATAATGCATAGCCTTGGGTAAAAGTTTTGGCAATCTACTTTCATAGTATCTGAAGATTATTTGTAAAAACGGAAAGACTTGTCTGCTGACCTGGTTTCTGTGGCGTTAGTATCGTCATATTCCAGCTGCAGCCTCTAACAAGATGGGCTACGTGCCACAAAGGTCACGCAACGTTTCAAGTTATGAAGTAGATACGTAGCGCTCATCTCATGGGGAGCGAACATGCAACTGGGCTGCCATAGATTATTTGCTTTGAGATTGCGATAACAAACCAACTTCGAGCTCCACGCCAAGGTGTCAGAGGATATATATATTATTTCCTTTAACTCCGGTTGGAGCGTAGGGCCAGACGATATTTCCGATATAATGCCGCACATATTCAACCAAGTTATCAAAAATTGGACGTACCCCTTCCAAGCACTGCCATCAACCCCGAAATGGACATTTGAATAGATGTAACTTGCCAATATAAAATCTCAATCAATGTCTTATTCCTACCCATCAAACAGCTGTTGGATATGTGAATAATTTCAAAGAAAATACAAAAATCAGACTCTCTAGTAGTTGCTGCATTTTTCCTACAAGTGACTTCGTTCACATCCTCACTTAAGCCCATTTGAATAATAGCAACGCCGCAGCAGCTTTTGGCACTCTCTAGGCAGCAGCTGTCTAAAGCCTTCGCAACCAGGAACCAGCTCCTTGTTGGAAGTAGCTACCCATAAAGCAACAGACGGAGAGCTCCCTGCGCTCTCAACTGGCTGGCACTTCCTAACTCAACAACTTGCTCGTGAGCTGCTGCTGTCTGTTTGCCTGTTTGTTCGTCTTCCTGACGTTTTGGGATTTGGCCGAGCCTGCCATATTTGCTCTGACTCCGACTCCGTCTACGCTTAGCAAGTTTGAGTTTTAGTTTATGCAGCAAGCAACAACAAGAAGAGCCGTAAAAGCTTCTCGGCCTGTGAATGTATTGACAAAGTTATGGAAAGTTTTATGCTTTGCTAATTATGCCGCCTGGACTGGAAAGTACAAAGTTTATCCGTCCAAAGAAGTTTTGTTAGGGAAATGGGTAAATATTGTCACTGTAACGTTGGCCAGAGAGCTCTCTGCGAATGTTGCCAGCTAATTTTGGCATCTGTCAGAGCTACACAAATAATATAAATCTTTCAAAGCCAGCAACAACAACAGCGAACAATAGCAACTGCAGATTGCACCCAAGTTGCACATCAATTCGCGCTCTTGTCAGAGGTTGCCCAACTGTCACTACTCTAGGTTGCATGCAACAGCAGCAACAACATTAAGATCATCATCACCTTCATCATCAGCATCGTCGTCATCGTCATCGTCATCTTACTCACTTTGCTGCTTGTCGTCATGCATCATATTGCAATCGTCAGTTGCAATCCGCTGCCGCTTGCTGCTGTTTGCACTATGGGCCAGATAGCATTATCTTTGGACAAAAATTAAAATTTTGTTGGAATCAGTTGAAAATAACAATAGATATCATAATGCTCGGGCGAATCTAAGTTTTGTTGCAATCATTTGAAAATATCGATAACTCTTATTTAAGTTTCTTTTTTAAATTTGGTTTTAAAAGTCTCTTTATGCCATGTACCTCAAAAATATTCCCTAACAAATTTTCAATTTTTTTTCTATCAACTTTGGGTTACACTCAATAACAAAAAAAATGACCAAAGTTTGGACATTCTAGTGGCAACTCTTATAAATCAGCTGCTTGATAGAGTATTAAGCGCCTGCTTAGTTCGCAGCTATTTTCCATGAGGCTTAACTATAAAAAAATTTATATATTAGAGCGGTTCAATTTGTATGGTGACGAAAAATCGTTCTGGGAGCCTCTGAGATTTTGATTTTTTGGGGCTTATTTGCACAAAGGAAACATAGGTCTAAAATTAAATTTCGAATCGCCAACATTTTTAAAATAGGTTTTATTTTAAAAATATTTGAAAATCGAAGTTAGACCTGCCATTTACAAGGTCAAAAAAGAGTTTTATTTTCCCTCTAGACAAATATGTATTGGGGAGTCTTTGAGTTCGAGAAATACATTTCTAACATCTATATTTTATTTTGAGTACCGCTAGAGGGCGCTTTTGTGAATTTTTTTAATTTTGTCGGTTTCAGCGAATATTTTACTTTTTCATAGTTCTCAAGCCCTGTAACAAAATTCGAAGATTTTCGCAACATTTTGTCAATTTAAAAAAACAATCAAAAAAGTTTACCTTGACCCCGAATACCCCCAAGTACGCATTTGACTTAAGGAAAAATAACGTTTTTTGAGCTTTTACATGGAAGATCTAGGTAAATTTAATAATCCTAAAAAAATTCTTTATATTCTTTTATATTCTTTAATACTGTCACAGATTGATTTTCTTAAGAATTTCGCACTTTATTTTTAAAAGTAAAGTAACCCAAAGAATCAAAATAGCTAAGAAGAACAGAAGGTTTTATCGGCCCAACACTTATAGGATCCGACCTAATATTTATGCACCGTCTATTCAAAAAGTAATCAAAATTGTCTTCGAACATTTTTTTTCTTGAAAATCCTTTAAAATTTCTTTAAAAAATGCCGAAGTAGCCATTCTAAAAAAAATTTTTTTAAATAAAACTTTAAGTCAAATGTTTAACATGTTTAACATATGGCTTTAAAAAAAAGGTCTACCTAATAATTCAGCTAGGCTTTTTGAAGACTTTTTGAAGTTATCATTCAATATCTTATATATAAAATTCTCGTGTCCCAATGTTAGTTACCATACTACTCCGAAACGGCAGAACCGATTTTCATGAAATTTTGTGTGCCTATCGGGTAGGTCTGAGAATCGGCCAACATCTATTTTTCAGTTGTGTAAATTGTCAGATTAACTTATATTTTTTTTTTAATTGTTTTTGTCATATATAAAAAAAACTTATGTTTCACGTGTGACTGGTGTTCTCATGAACGCTTCGATGAATTTCAAATCTGTTTTTTGCGTGTGTTAGAGGTTGTCAATACGGAGGTTTTTTGGAAGAATCGCAATGAATCAAATTAATTATCAATCTAATCGTACTTTCCAGGAACGTGAAGATAGCAATGAAAGAATTCGTTTAAACGCGACATTCGACAAATAATGTGGCAAGTTTGAATCCAGCTGCAAACTAATCTAAAAATCTTATTTATTTCCAGATAAGCTAGCTAGAGAATCTTACGATGTTTATTCACTTTAAGATTATTCAAAAAGTTTGGGCAGGACAACGTCTGCCGGGCCCACTAGTATATATTTATAATTTTTGCAGCCAAGTTTTCAACATAAAAATCAGCTAAATCGAACACATCGATTTTAAAAGTGATTTTGCTAAAAACCCATAAAGAATCCACCCTAAAATATATTTATTAGCGTATTCATCACCAATTATTTTATGTTTAATTAAAAAAATAATACTAATTTTTGGCCAATGTAATTGTCATAAAATTTCAAAGCTTTTTTTATATAGTAAAATTTTGTCATGAAATATATTTAATTAAGTCAAAAAGATAAGGTATTTATTTTACAACTCCCCCCAAATTTTCTCTCTGTGCACAATTAAAAACTGCATTTAAAGCATCTTTTAGCTAATTCCACTCCATAAACCTCAAAAACGCTCAGAAAAAAATTCTGTTCATTGTAACACGTTTCTGGCCCACTGTGCATTATATGCCACGTCGCTTATCGCTCAGCTCTATAATGATTGCAACAGACAGACGGCACCCTCAATTTTGTCATGTGGTGTTGCACAAGATTTTTCCCTTTTTACAAGTCTGTTGCCCCCATACGCCCCCCTCCTCACACCAAACTGAAGACAGACATTTTATCATAACGAAAAATTCATGTTTATCGCTGCGTTTTTATTCCCCTTCAAATTTCATACACAATCTTCAATTTTCGTGGCATCCCAGGCACATAAAAATTCTCGCATTAATCATAAGCAACACTGTTCTTGTTGTTGTTGTTGCTATCCTCGTTGTTGTTGATGATGATACAGGAAACATGGACTTTGTGTGAAAATCCCTTGGAACGATAGCAGCTAAGCAATTAAATTGCTGAGGAGGAGCTGCAGTCAAGCAAGTGCACGGGGCATAAATCAAACAGAGCCCCAACTTGCAACACGCAGCAGCCCATTACATAAAGTCACACGCACCCCTGCCCCAACAAAGAAATAAAAAAACAATACTTACTCTATAGGAAGTACTTCATTCTCTAGCCGTGCCCCAAGTTGTGGCATATTCACAGCTTTTCGTTGTATTTTTTTGTTGTTATTTTTAGATTGTCGCGCGCTCAAATTGTCTACGCCAAATTTAAAACAGCAACTAATTAATTTATTTTTTCACGCTCCCCTTTTTATCGGGGTTGCGACTATTTCTGGAAGTGCGCATTAATAAACAATTAAGTGTTTTTAATTGCAACTGCTGTTCGTTCGTGCTCCCTTGCTCCCTTTCTGTTTCTTTTTCAGCATTCCTCGCTGACCCTCGAGTTCATTTGCCACTGTCTCACTAAAAGAATGTTTCAAGAGCGGTACACTAAGGGAAAATGTTAGACAGTAATTGAGTGAGAATGTACTCGAAAATGCAGTGAACATTTTTGGATATAACTATATAACTAATAAAGTAGGCTCTTTATAATATTTAAAAAAATGAAATATAGTCTTTGACCGACATTGCAGTATCCTGAATAAAGAATTATTCAACAAAATTCATCTCTTAATCAATGTTTTGTGTCTCTAGCCCTTATAGTTTCCGAAATCATACAGACGGATGGATAGACGGATAAACAGAAGGACGTTATTTTCATATAAATCCGATTTTTTAGATGGATTTTAAGTAACACGGTCAAGAAAAAATTATTTACATAATTTAATTCAATTTACCACTATTTAAAAATGGCTTTTAATTGAAATTTTACGAAAAATATTTTTATTAAACTAAAGTTTAAGAAATTTGGTTAGGGAATTTCACTTTCTAATATATTTTCATTGAAAGGAAAAATTCTTTCCTCAGAAACAGTTTAGCAAAAATTTAAAACTTAAATGAAAGATAAAGTACCATTTTTTCTGAAGGAGCTTGATGATGATACTTATGGTCTCTTTTACCGAAAATTGTTAACGATTTCTTACATATAATACCGCCGTATAATTCTATGTGAAAATTTAAAAAAATTACAAAGAAAAATTTGAAGGGATTTTTTTGCTCTTAAGTACAAAAAATACTAGACAAATCGTTAATTTACGTTCCATGCGGACTCTATTGTTCCTCGTATATAGTGGCCAAAATTTCAACTCAAAAATGTTAAAAACTGTTACAAAAGGCTAGTTTACTAAAAAAAGACAAATATAGATCTCATTTCATAATGCGATTTTTAAAAAGAGAAGAAAAAATGATTTTTAAAAGCGCTTTTAGAAATAAGGGTTTAAAGATTTAAAATTAAGCATTATCATAATTCGTAACTGATTTATCAGGTAACCATAAGTGCTTGGTAAAAATTTACAAAATTCCAATAATACTTTTAAAAATTCATTTTTCGCTTTTAAGTACAAAAAATTCTAGAAAAAGTATTAAAATACGTTGCAGCTGGGAAGCCATGTTATTCCACGTATATAGTGGCCAAAATTACAGCTCGAAAACGTTGAAAAACTATTACGAATGGTTAGTTTTACAAAAAAAAATTAATATTTTTATTTTTTTTTAATAAGAGATTTAAAAACAGATGTTTTTAAATGGGTCTATTGAAATAAGGTAATAATTTCGCTAAAGATTTATTAGGGATCCATAAGTAATATGCTTTTCTACGTAAAGAATAAAAAAATAATATCTCAGTCCGCATAGCTCAGTGAGAGCATGCTTTAATAAAATTTTATGGTCCTTAATTTTTTGGACTTGGCGAAAAAGGCCCAGTAGCTATAAATTTACAGATAGCTGGATCTAAGTCAATCAGAATCGATGGATATCGATTCTATTTCTACCTTCTATCCTTTTTATTTAAAGGTATTACACACAAGAATTTTTCAAACTTAAAACTTTTCATTAATGCATAATTGTTTAACGTATAGAAGACTTTCAGGACTTTTAATAAACTTTTTCTTTTCGAACTAAATTTGAGCTTTTGATGGTCTTAGCATGGGCATGTGCCAATTGGATTATATGGATTACAAAAGCTTAAGATTGTACCTGTTTTGAGGCCAGTACACAACAAGCAAAAACGCTTTCACAATTCGATCACAATGAAATCAGCTGCTTTGTTTGAAAATATTAAACGTTTGGAAACCCTAGAAAAAGGCATAGATTGTCAGTAACGTTTAGTACTGAGATTATTTTGGGTTCCATAGCATCTTCAATTTTAACTCGATTTTAAAAATCTAAGACTCGAAATGTTCTTAAAAAAATTATTCTTTTCTTTAAAGTTTTCTTTCGTTTATAAAAAGCAAACCGCAAGATTTTAATTCTGAAAAATGTTTTTTTTTTTCAACTTTCTTATAATTCCATAATTTTAGTTAATCTGAACATTTCATACATCACTGTAAAGGGCAGATTTTATTTTAATTTTATTCTCATTAATTTGTTATTATATTTATTGAGATCTGAATATTAATATACATTAAGAGATACCGGCAGAGCCTTTTCTGATATGACTAATGTATACAATTTTGGGGAAAAATTAAAAAAAAAACCCCTGACTTATTTATCTTAAAACTATAAAAAGAACAGATATACAGAGATACCTTTCGATCTAATTGTCTTTCGTTTCGACGCAAAAAACATGATTTTCGAAAAAATTACGGAAAAGGTGCTCAAGAAAAATAGGTTGTCATTTTCGTGTTTCTTGACTTTAAATTTCTCTAAAAAAACATTAATTTCGATAGGTTCATTTTTCATATAAGCTAGTGTAATAAACGTCTTTATAAAAAATGTTCTATTTTTTCTATACTTTTCATATGCTTTGTTTCGTATATTAAATTAATTATTATAAGTAGCTGCTTACATTTTTTTTAAATATTGGGCAACACTGTTTAATTTCGATATTTTATTGCTTGATGCCAAAAAAGCGCGACTGTACTTCTTATATGAATCTTTTTGGTTATAAGTTTTTCAAGCTGCAGCGTACTGCCCTTTAAAACAAAAAATTCTGCAAATTATTCTAAAAAAAACTTATTTAAATTTTAAAAGTTAAAAAAATCAATTAAAACAAGAATATCCAAGTTAAGCGTGCTCTTCAGCGCTATCAATATATACACATTTAAACAATATAACATCCTTTCATTTTTCTCTCAGTGCAATTAATGTTTTGCACCCAACAGAGAGGACGCCGCGGCGAGGCAGACAAAGCTGCGCCAGCTTAGCGCTTCTCGCTCTCTTTAAGCTTTTAGACGACAATGTGACGTAGTTTGTCTGCAGCTGTTTGGTTGGACTCCTGAATTGTGGCTAAAGCAGTGAAAGGAGCAAAACGTGCAAGTCGAAATATTTCATTATTGATCAATTTAGCCAGGAATTTAACGAAATTTATGGCAACGCTCACTTTGGTGCTACGTTGCCCGTATACTTGTTATTTTGGCAAGGAGCATAGAGAGACCCCGGGAGCCATGGCCCGGGCTCAAGGCCTCTCAAGCGTAAGGCCTAAGCAGCTTATCTCTCTCTATATGAGTGTGTGTGTGCTTCAGACATGTGTAGTGGTGTAGAAGTGTGTGTGGATTCCTAGAATCAGCAATGAGTTAGGCGCACAAATTGCTGCTTATTGGGATTGGGCTGGGCTAAATGAACACTCAGCCAGGAGCAAACTTGGCTATAAAGCCAAAGCATAGACAAAGAGGGACAAGGGGCTTAAGCACCCCTGAGATAGGTACATATTTTTTTTAACAAGCTTATAGATCAAATTAATTTATAAGCGAAAATGTTTTTTCTGGTCCTGAAATGCTTAAAAAAATAGTGCTGCTGACGTCATAGTAGCACTATGTAGTACACCAATTTGCAAATAAATTCTTCTCTCTCAAAAAAATTTGCTACTTTAATATTTAAACTAATCCCCTCCATTACCAAAGGACATCTACGTCACTGCCACTAAAGCGCTGTGTAATTGTGTTGGTTTTTGCAATTGAAGTACTCACCTTTTTGGAAGCAAACAGTAACTGAAAGAGAGAGAGTGGGAGAGAAAACACAAGGTTAGTTAAACTGTGTAAATGTTTAGCCATATATAAGTACATACTAAATAACTCTATAAATTTGGAGAGGTCTCTTTTTATTTATTTTTTTTTTTTCGTTTTTGGGTACTTTGTTGGTTTGGGCGTTGAAGTAAATAATGAGCGACGCGTTAAGCGACCATGAATGATGTGCATCAGACATGGCAGACAAATACAAAATGGCGGCGCTGCCATATAAGCAACAAAACCGTTACATAAGTGTGTCTGTATGCGTGTGTGTGTGTGACAAGCTAAAAGAATGACGTTAGACATTGAACATGAAAAGGGAAACTAGAGCGAAGACATTAGCTTGAAATGACAGCAACAAGAGGCAACATAGACACTTCTTCTTTGGATCCATTTTTATTTTCATTTTTTTTCTTTTCATTCTTTAAATGTTCCAAGACAGTTACGAAAAACAACAACAACAAGGATAATGTTGAAGGTATGTGAATGACAGCAAACAGCTTCAAAAATATGCAAGAAATGCGCAAATAAACTTTAGTAAAAACCAAATCAACAAAAGTGCGTCACAAAAAAAAAAAAACAGAAGCAAACAAGGTGTGTACACACTGACAGCCACTCACGCACGGACATGCACAGACATGTTCGAAATTGGTAAACAAGTTTGGGCAACTTGCAGCAAAGGAATCCTTGCAAGTTTTTGGGCCTCAGCATAATACATTAAAAAAAAATTTCTTAGCACAGCCAAAACTCAATCTACTCCGTTTTTATATTTATATATTTTTTTTTGGCATTATGTACTTTTAAACATGACATGTGCCATAGACGCGGGTACAGTAAGCACTTGCTTAGTAGAAGTAGAAGCAGAATTTTAAATATTAATTTTTTATGGGTTTGAAGTTATGAGACGATGCTTTTAAATGAACGGGTACTAGAGTTGTGCGAAATTTTTTTTGGGTCAATATTAATAAAATATGTATCTATTAAAAGTCAATCAAAAACTTAAATTCATTTCCCTGCTGTAGTTTATTCTTAAAATCATAAATTAATCAGTACTGGGCAGTCACAGAGAATATGTCTGGTGGTTTCATTGTCTTCTAGACAGATCCTGCACTCTGAAGAGTCTGATGGGCAATTTTCTGTAGATGATATCGAACAGTGTGGTGGCCAGATAGGTAAGCTATCAGGAGCTTTAGGTCCGCTCTGCCAAGACCTTTTGTCTTGATCCCATCCAGAGGCTTGACGCAGTCCCAGTACGGGCAACCAGCATCTCCTATGTTCTCCTGCAGCCCATTTGTTTGTTGAGGACCAACCAATACCACAAAACGGCGCAGGAGATTTAGTCAGGGTGAAGGCACCCTGTCGTACTAGATCGTCAGCGATCGTGTTACCATCCACTCCCGACTGTCCAGACACCCAACATAACACGACTTTGTTCCCGGCGGACAGCGTTTGGAGGTAGTTATGGCATTCTTTAACCATCCTGGAGGAGATGCTCCAGAATGACAATACCTTAATAGCAGCTTGACTATCTGAGTAAATACAGATGTTTGCTCCCCTAGTTCCCTTGTGAAGGACACTAAGAACGCAGAACTCTATGGCATGAATCTCCGCTTGACAGACGCTGGGCCAGATGGCCATTGCGGTAGAGGTTCTAGTGTAGGGTCCAGCGATTCCAACACCTACACCTTGCTGAGTTTTGGGCCCATCCATGAAGCATTGTTGCCACCGGGGGTTTCTACAGAGGCTGCCATCAGCCCAAGTTTCCCGACTTGGGAGAAGAGATCTAAATTTCTTGTTATGAAAAAGTTCCGTGATCATAGGATTTAATCTAAAGCAGATTGATACGTCAGAAAGGGAATATATATATATATGTATGCGGCGTGACCAGTGTCACTTGCTAAGAGTCCAGATGTGATCTGGATACGTAGTAGACTCTGCATGGCTAGCTGTTGGATGAAAATGTGCAGTGGTGTGAGTCCAAGGATTGACTCCAAAGCAGCTGTCGGACAGGTACGCAAAGCTCCTGAGAGAGATATGCATACTAGTTTTTAAAGCTGATGGCCTCATTTTGCTGCGTCTTGCGGGCTATTGATTCCCTTGCTCCTATGTTGGGAGCCGAGGATGAAATAAGAAGAGACGGGCTATTACTGTCAGGAGCTTCATCTTGCAGGACAATCTAGGGCTGGGAGCTTTAAGCTAAAAATTAGCAGGTTACAAGGGCCGTGGTAGAATAACAAGGGCTTTATATGTGACGATAGGCCGTACCATCATACGGTAGTATATCCATTTAGTCTACAATAAATCGAATACTGAAAATTTTTCTTTAATACGTATACTAATCTTTTTTAGCAGCCTTAGTAGATTATTATCGCACTTTCTGAATGGCGCTTATATCTTCTCTAAATTCATTTTTAGAACAACCGCCGTATATAGAAGCATCATCCATATTGAGTATTTGAACATTTTAAAGTGAATATCCAAAAATTTTTAACTTGAGGCCCTATGCTCCAGTAGAATATTGATATCCAGAAATTATAAAAATTGTTGTCCAGCGGACATATTGATTACAGCTTTCTACCGTAAAACTGGATAGAATAACAATAGCTAGCCAAAAGGCACCGCTTGGAGGTTGTTGGTAAGATATCATAAGGTCACTTTTACAGTGAACTAAGACATCCCCGGGGATCCAAGGAACGAGATAATTTTATTTTTTTTTTGACATTTCTGCTTTCTTACCAAAAATATATTTATTTTCATAGCTTAAAAATAAGGTTTTACACAGTACGGACTACATTAAAAAGCTCGATATAAGATTCTGCAGAGGGTACAGAGTTCCACTATTTAAGAAACGATCATGTTGTGCAAACCATATTCGTATATAAAAAAATTTACAATTTTTAAAATGAAAGTAAAAAAACACCAGCTTCAGAACCGGAACTTTGTTCACAAATACGAAAAATAGCTTACGTAAAGTAGGGCGCGTGCGACTTTGGGATACCCTTTACTACTAGCTTCCAATACACTTTTGATTGCCAAATTAGGTTCCTTTACAAAAATCCAAAAACAGAAGGATTTTTAAGCAACAATTTATTTTTTGATCGATCGTATATTGCTTAATTACTCTCAAAAGCTTCTTAATGCCAAATCTAATTATAATACTTTTATTAAGAAACGAAATAAAGCGAATTTTTTATAAAAAAGTTATTTTCACCGATCGGTACTATGGGAGCTATATGATATAGTCAAATTTGATACAGTGCTTGGGAACTGTAAAAAAAAGTTTCGAATGCCAAATTTGGTAACGATATCTTCAGAAACAAACGAGTGATCCATCTAAAACTTTTATTTTTTTTCGAGGTCGTCTGAATCACCCCTGTGGGAGCTATTTAATTTAACCCCGATATCAAAAAAAAAAAATATACTAAACTTGTCTCCTATGAAATAATCTCTCTCAAATGGAGAGACGGTCAGACAGACGGACATGGGTCTATCGACTTCATTTGTCGCCCTGATCATATTTATAGCATGAATCTATATAAGCTTACTTATACATACTTCTACTTACACTATTCTTTACTTATAAATTAAATTAAAATTGGCCCAGACCTAAAAAAAAAAACTCTGCTTAACTCTTTAATAAAATAAGTTTAATGAGTCAAATTTTTTCGTGCATAAATTTCCGACAAATTAAACTAATCCTCAAACTGCCATGAATTCTAAGAAATTCCACCAAAGCTCTCATTCCACCTCGTCAGCTTTGGCACGTGTTCACTGTAGCCGCTTAAATTGGGATCAAGCAATCCTTTTTTGTACTCTCTTTAGTTGCCACTTTTTGCTTTGCTTGCTGTTGTTTTTATTCTTCTATTCTTTTATTTTTTTTTTTTTGTTGTTCTTATAAGCGCGTATTGAAGTAATAACTAGCACAGTGCCAACATGTTGCCATTTCTATTGAAAAGGCTTTTTTTTTCTGGCGCAAGGACAGCTCAGAAACTTGCTGAGTGAGCTGAGCTGCCTGCAGCATGGCCCACATAACATAGAGCCAAGTTAGTAGTAGTACCATATAGTACCATCCATTCGGTAGCCAGCCAATGTCTTGCAAACAACATTCATGCCATCCATGCATCCATCATTCATTCCATCCCATTCATTCAATCTCTCTCGCCGCTCTAAAGGATGCAGTTACAAGTTCTTACTCCTCTCATCGGCATCCTGCTCCTCGTCTCTCTTTATCATACCATTTAGCGGCGCTTGTTTTCACATACAATATGCATAAAACGATGCTATTTCTTATGGCTTGGCAAATAACTCAACTCTGACTCAGTTCTGGCTCGGATGCCAAAGTTCAGGAGCTGTTTTTATTTGCATCCAGAAATCTTGAGTGCTTGGAAAAAAAATGCTTTTTATGTGCTTTGCTTTAGTCTAAATATTTGTTTAAATGCGGCATATTATGAGAAAGTCTCTCTCTGTCTCTTGTTGGCTCCATTACTACGAAAATATTCCACTTTTAGTATTATTATTACTCCTATTATTATTATTGCCATTGCTATTAGAGCCGCAATAGGCTCCGGAATTTTAAATGAAATGCAACAGCTTTGAAAATTGCCAAGTAAACTTAAAAATAATAATAATGCTTCTTTCTGAGCAAAATAAGAATAGTTTCTATTACAATTTTCAACAGATTCAGTTTTATGAGTTCGAAACATTTATTTTATTAAGGATCTTTTGTGCTTGTAGAAATAGTGTTTTGTATAAATTTAAATTTTGGATAGCAAAATTGTACTGCATTTTATGAGGAGTATGGAATGTTTAACTTTTAAAAAACGCGGGTATTTACATTTTGAATAAGGTAGAAACTAAAACAGATTTTTATTGAAATTGGTCTCTTATCTCTTCTCCTGAGGTACTTTTCCAAATTCAATCATTGAAAGGTGTCGTATCTGTGATAAAAATGGTAGAGTATATTATATATATTACTTTTTAAGGGATTTGTGGGTTTCAAATAGAGGGTATCCTTACTCAATGGATTCTTATCCAGATAGACCCTTTAAATCAAACTCAAAAACAAAAACTAAAGATTTAATTTTAGTCTCAATTGTATATTATAATATGCATCCAAATCTAAAAAATAAATTGTATCCTAATTAAGGGGCACAACTAGTGTGACAACCTAAAAAAAGGCCATTTTTGGGAATTAAAAAAAAAAAACTAGTGAATCCACCTACTTAAAATTTTGAGGGTATATTTATACATGTTTTGAAAATATACACAGTAAAATTTTTGAAATAAAATATTAAATATTTTTGAAATGACACGCGATCTCCGGCGGCGCCAAAAAAAAAGGTCCTCCACTGCTGGAGTGATTGCAGCCTTCTCCGTTGATAAAACATAAAAAAAATTCTCGTTAAACTAAATCGTATTGTCTGTACGATGACCCTCGGGCGAACAAAAAAAATCAAAAATTGACAAAATGGCGGCATGTTGAAAAAAAAGTTAAATTTTTCCCAAAATTTTGGTCGTTTTTGGCTTGCCAAAATTCGATTTTTAATCAGATCAAAAAACTGGAGGGTCATCGTATGGAGAACTATATAGAGGAGATGCAAAAAAAATTTGATATCGATCGGATCATTTGTCTCCGAGTAATCACTCCAGCAAATTCGAAAAATGCTGTTTCGAGAAAAACGCGTTTAAAGATAAAAACTAAAAAAACTCAAAAACTATTTAAGATATCGATTTCACATTTTAGTATGTTATTTTTAAAGGTATAACCTATCGAAATATGGAAAAAAAAATCGATTTTTTTGAAAATTTCACACTAGGTGTGCCCCTTAATTCATTCAACTTATTTAATTTTTTGTCAACCTATAATTGAAATAGTGCATTTGGATTTTGATTTAGAATTTCCCAGCGATCAAGAATAATAATTTTTTTTTTATTCGGATGAATAATTTTGCTGCAACAGCCACTCAAAGGGGAGTATATTATCAACTTAAACAAAAATAGCCATTTTCGAAAGAAAGGAGTAAGATAAGGATTGCTTTTTAAAAAACTTCGCAACTACTATTGGTGGTTTCTATAAAATAGTACCTAAAATTTAAATATAAAAGTGAAAAGAAAGCGAAGTAATTTTTTTCCGGATTTTTCAATACTTCCGTTTGGCGGAAACTCTATTGGAATATTAGATATTTTTGTTTTAACATATAATTAATCCGGAAAACGCGTCGGACCAATGTTGATACATCGAAATACAAAGATCTCGACTTTTTTTGTTGTGAGAATTAAAAATCTCAATTGATAAAAAAATACAGTGGATTTCATAGCTATAGGACAGTCTGAAAATTTTGTGTTCAAATGTAAATATTTCGGTTCATAAGCACGATCCAGCAAAACTTCCTTTTACAAAAAGAACTGCCTAACATTGGAGCTTTTAATTTACCAAAAGGTTATTGCACTATTGCTTCACACGGTGCTTCGCAATAGTTGATGCATCGATAAGTCATTTTTGATGCAATTTTGGTATTTCATTACTATAGGACAGTGATCTATTATAAGGAAATTAACTGTAAGGATGGCATAAATACATTTTATTTCAATTTGAAATCACTTTTTGATCATTTTATGATAAATCGACGCAATATGTGAATATTAGTTAATGGTAGAGAAACCATATAATTGCGAAAAACGACGTGGGCAGAGGATGATGTATATTTTATGGAAACATATGAACCGATACATAATTATTTGGAATTTGGAATTTATAATTTCTTTGGAAACATCTAAAAGTAAAAAAAATATATTTAAAAGATTATTGGTAAGATTTCGGAGTGGTAAAAACGAATAATCTTAAAAAATTGATCATTTTTTTCAGTTCATTGCTCAGAGTTGATGCCAATAGTGAACCATAAAGTGTCCAAAACTACAATTTAGTAAATCGTCCAGAAGTGCCCACGAAAGACGCATGTCAGGATGTCCAAATATTGAACCACTAAAGATATGCCCGCTTTGACTTCACTGTTGTAACTAATTTTTAATAGGCACGCTTTTGCGTAATTTTTTGTGCATGTTTTTTAAAGATTCTCCTCATAAGGTTGATTGTTTTTATATTTTCCAATTAGAAATCATTGAGTTCGAGTAGTCCGGATGAATATAATTACAATTGGAGGGATTTGCAAAGAATAAAATGAAATTTTTCTTGACGAAATTTTAGAAGCGGCTTGGTTTTTGTGCGGGGCGCGTTTAAAGCCAGTTAAACCTCGACCCCCTATTAAACTCATCTGAAATGAGCAGTCGGGGTTACTGACATGTCTGTCTAAGCGTTTTGATACCATTCCGATGTAAAACTTCGCGAAATTCTATTTTTTTAACAGGACAACGTCTAAATTCAAGTAGATAAGCTCGCGAATACCCTTTTTAGGGCGACTCTTACGGTCAGAAAGCCTGCGAATTTTCATCTACTTTATTTTTTACTTATTTCTCAATGATTCTAAATAAATTCCAAATATAATTATGTTATCGGTTTATATGTTTTTCCATAAATATACACAATTCTCTGTTCCATGTCGTTTTTCGCAATTATATGGTTTCTCTACCATAAACTAATATTCACATATTGCGTCAATTTATCATAAAATCACCAAAAAGTGATTTCAAATTAAAATAAAATGTATTTATGCCATCCTTACACTTAATTTCCTTATAATAGACTACTGTCCTATAGTAAGGAAACGACCAAAATTGCATCAAAAATTACTTAAGCTATTGCGAAGCACCGTGAGAAGCAATAGTGCAATAACCTTTTGGTAAAATAAAAGCTCCAATATTAGGCAGTTGTTTTTGTAAAAGGAAGTTTTGCTGGATCGTGCTTATGAACCGAAATACTTACATTTGAACACAAAATTTTCAGACTGTCCTATAGCTATGAAATCCACTGTATATAAAATTTTTTAAAACGACAAAACTCAAAGTTTTGAAAATATTCCAATTTCAAGAGAAATTGTCACTCTCTACTTTTTGTTTGTCATGTCAATTAATTTTGTTTAAATTTTATTTTTATGTAATTATACAAAAGGAGAAATTGCTAAATTAATTAATTTATAGCATTCTGCTAGTAGCGATGTGCGTTACCAAATGAAAAACAGCGTTACTTGTTCGATATTAATAAAAATAACGATATAGACATTATTGGTATTGAAGTGTTTAATACTCATTTTCTTACTAACGATTATCGTTTGCTTTTTATAAAGCTTTCCGAAAAAAATTTAGATCATAAAACATATATTTCCTTACGCCCAGTCAAGGTTTACTCTAACCACGTAGCAGAGCATATTTTTGAAATTTCGATACCGATACTTTTTCGGAATTAACAAACAAACCAACAAATGGCCCACCCTATACAACAGAGAGTTTTGGTAAGGATTACCCGAGCTATATGTTGAATTTTTAATTCAAATTAATGTCTCTTAAATGAGGTTACTTTCCCCTTTGCATACTATAGGTCATCTTCTGGTTCCTTTTCCATATCTTTAGAGCATATGAGCGACCATCTAAGGATCTCACACCCCATCTAAATTATTAGAAACTCCCTCAGAATCGAACATTTTAAAAGTACAAAATCTTATTACTAAATACTAAAACAACAAAATTAAATATAAAGTATTAGCCGGCCTCCGCTGCGCTCCGGCACGCTCGCTTCGCTCGCTCGTCTAGATCTGGGATCTTTCCGATTGGAAAACATCGTACGATTGATCGATGAGTGGATTAATTTCATCATAAAATTTTCAACCACTCGCCATCTTTACATTTTAACCATGTTTGATGGAGATAATAATAATGTTAACCTATAATGGCGACAGGATGTCTATTTTTTTATTTTTTCACGTTCACTCAAGACAAACCACAGAATGAAAAATGGCGGACGAAGTCGGGCGCGGACGACTTTAGGATACCCTGTACCACTAGCTTTTAATAAAGTCCGATTTCTTCACAAAAACCAAAAACAGAAGAATTTTTAAGCAAAAATTTTTTTGACCGATCGTTCCTATGGGAGCTATATGATATAGTCAACCGATTTCAATAAAATTTGACACGGTGCTTAAATACCTTAAAAAAGATATGAATGCCAAAGTTATTTCAAATATCTTTACAAACAAACAAAACACATCGAATTTTGTATAAAACGTGTTTTTGGAGCGATTGGTCCTATGGGAGCTATATGATCTAGTCAAACGATTTGGATTAAATTTGGTACAGTGCTTAGGAACTATAAAATACTCACGAATGTCAAATTTGGTCCCAATATCTTAACAAACAAACGAAACACAACAAATTTTGTTAAAAATCGATGTTTTGGAAGATCGGACCTATGGGAGCTATATGATATAGTCCACCGATTTTGTTCAAATTTGGCACATTGCTTAAGTGGTCTAAAAAATTTCCAAACGCCAAATCTGGTTAGGATATCTTTATTAAAAAACGAAATATAGCCAATTTTTCTTTAAAAAGTTATTTTGGCCGATCGGTCCTATGGGAGCTATATGATATAGTCAACCGATTTTGATCAAATTTAGTACAGTGATTGGGAACTATAAAAAACTTTCGATTGCCAAATTTGGTTACGATATCTTCATAAACAAACGAATTATTCATCTAAAACGCTTTTTTTTTTCGAGGTCGTGTCAAACACCCCCATGGGAGCTATATAATTTATCCCCGATATCAAAAAAATAAAATAAACTTGCCTCCTATGGAATAATATGGGATCTAATGTGAAAGTTTGGTAACTCTAGCTCTTACCATCTCTGAGATCTAGGCGTTCACACGGACGGACGGACGGACAGACGGACAGACGGACGGACGGACAGACGGACAGACGGACATGGGTATATCGACTCTCTATTCACCCTGATCATATTTTAGGTAACTTTGGGGGTGTCTCCGACGTCTCCTTCTATATGTTACATACATTTTCGGCTTGCACAAACTTAATATACCCTTGGACCATACGGTACAGGGTATAAAAATATTGCGTAACGCGCCGTCCGCGAAAGCCGCGAAGCATAAGTGTGGAAGGCTTCGCGGCTAACTTCGCGCCCGTGAGCACACCATGAAGGTATAGTCGATAAATGAAAAAAAAAATGTTAGGAGTGGCAACCCTTATCTCTTAGGGGTATGAAAAATAGATGTTGGCCGATTCTCAGACCTGCCCAATAAGCACAAAAAATTTCATGAGAATCGGTCTAGCCGTTTCGGAGGAGTATGTTCACACAAAAACCAATATTCATAATCCCACGAACCAATTCATATAAACTCATCGCAATAGGCTTAAAACTTCCGCATTGACCTCTAACACACGTAAAAATCAGATTCATCGACTCGTTCATGAGAACACCCATAATACGTAAAACATAAGTTTCTTCTTATAAATAAAATTCTAGTTTCACAATGTTAGTTACCATACTCCTCCGAAACGGCTGTACCGATTCTCATGAAATTTTGTGTGCCTCAATAAAATAAAATTTATAACGTTTATAATTTTTGTGTTTCCTTTCGACAAAAACAATTAACTAAAAAATATTAGTTAATCTGACAATGTACACAATGCCAACCTAAATTAAAAAAAAAATGTATTGCAAAATCAAATTGTCCTTTTTAGTATTTTCGTCGCAATATTGTAATATTTTCACATAGCCTATTTTCGTCCCAGGAAGCTTCTGAACATTTTAAAAAAAGTCCCATTAAAATCGGACAAATGGTTTGGCGTCCAACCCCGGACAAACAGACATACACTTTTTTTATATATAAGATAATCCGCTTAGGAGCTCATATTGCGAGTCGAAGGCCCCAGTAGCAAATGCTCTTTAAGTTTATATTAAACTAGCTGACCCGACAAACGCTTTTTCTATATACCCTTTTTTTTCAAATCAACCTTATAATTCACACCTGGTTAAAGTAGCGCATGCAATATTAAGTTGCTGGCATTTTTACTTGTCACATAATTTTATTTAACTCAATTCGTTTATAATATTTTATTAACTTTTTTTATTTCGTGAATACTTAGGTTGCTTATTGACCACAGACAATCAAAGCATGCTTGATCTTAAAATCCAGACTAATTCACTTGACCATGCTCTTGATACCAAGTTATATTAACTCATCGGCCACCAAAATATCGGTATTCAATATTCATGTCTTATTTTTTTCACACATCGAAATAAAGTTGGTTGGTCGGTAGTTAGCAGGAAAGTTCTGGCTGTGTTGAGGAGGCGCAAGTCTCCTTAAAGTTTTTTCTGATTTGTTGTATAGTTAGATTTATTTTTTGACCCACGAGTGTAGGAGGGACGTCGTCCGCCTGCGCATAGCTCCCTCTACGTCGGTAAGGCTAAATATTACGGAGGGCGCCATGTATCCGTAAGCTCACCTTAACGACTAGGCTATTTAGAGGCCTCCCAGGCAGACTGATCTTCGGCACGGGTCGCATGACACCTTGATCCAGCCCCTTACACACTCTCCACTATGATTAAATTGCAGTATACCATGCCGTACTATCGAAGAACACAGTATGATGCCCTTCTTACTTAGCTAGGTGCCTTCTGCCTATAGAGATAGGCTGAAAACTGTGGCAGTGTGTGTGTTCAGTGGGATATTTTGCCACACCAATAAAGCTGGATTTGATATATAATTTTTGAATCTGCTAAATGCGGTTCACAAATTTGGTACAAGGATGGCAACGCCTTGCGGACAAAGTTGGCAGCATGATAAATATAGAGCCTGCCTGAATAGGTTTGCCAGACTATTAAATTTACAAAGACTATTGTAGTTTTTTTTATATTACCAAAATTGAAATAAAATTGGCTATACTTAGATTTTTTTTTTATTTTAATAAATTAAATCTTGTATTTAAGGCTTATCTTATATTTAAAATATCGTGTCACATTGTTAGTTACCATATTCCTCCGAAACGGCTGAACCGATTCTCATAAAAATTTAGTGTGCCTATTGGGTAGCTCTGAGAAATAGCCAACATATATTTTTCAAACCTAAGTGATAAGGGTTGTCCACTCCAAAAATTTTTTTTTAAAGTTTTGAACATATTTTTTTTAGTGTTACTGTCGAAATTAATTAATGATATATATAATTTTAGCGAATAAATTAAAATAAATTATAAAAATTAATGTTTGGTGTTTTATTTTTATATTCCCTCAACATTAACAGCGCTCCATAACTCTTTCACTCGTATACCTCATCCTGACAATAAGTATTTTTTTTTCTACACAATAACCTAGAAATAATTTTTATGACAAATCAACGTTTATCGGGTCAGCTAGTTTAATATAAACTTAACGAGCACTTAGTACTGAGGCCTTCGACTCGCAATATGAGCTCCTAAGCCGATTATACTATATATTTAATTTAGGATTTTGAGGGAGTTTCTAGTAATTAAGATGGGGTGTGAGATCCTTAGAAGGTAGCTCATATGCTCTAAAGATATGGAAAAGAAACCAGAAGATGACCTATAGTATGCAAAGGGGCCAAGTAGCCGCATTTAGGAGACATTAATTTAAATTAAAAATTCAACATATAGCTCGGGTAATCCTCACCAAACTCTCTGTTGTATAGGGTGAACCATTTGTTTGTTAATTCCGTTTTATTCGTACATTTTTCAACATAATTGTGCATATATATATATATACCAAATTCAAGTTTGAAATTACTGATTTATATATATATGGATAATAATATCGCCCCAATGGCCGCCAGGGTTGGCTCCACAAGCCCATGCAAATATAGTAATTTTTAATGACTTCATTTTTGACGAAAATTAATCTGACTATTCTTCCATCCACTGAACGAAGAGCATCCTCTTTAAACGGCTATGCCCCTAATAGTGAGTGCTTACCAACCAGACCAACAGTTGGCTCACCCTATATTTACAATGTGAAATTCAAAAGTTTTAGGTAGCAGCTTTTTATTACAAAGAACTGCCAAATGTGCCTATGAGACAGAAGGATGTGGCCATTGCAGGATGAGTTTTTGGTATAGGTTTGTTAATTTCAACATACGGCTTTAACAAACTCCACGTATTCCTAACACGACGCTAGTGACAATGGAACACAAAAAAAAAGCCTTGAAAACGGTTTGTCTACGTCTAAATAAACCAATTTAAAATAATAAACTCTTTTGGTACAATTTCTATATCCTGCCTTGAAACTACGGTTTACGACATTGATTGTTATGTCAAAGCTTCTGCTGTGAGTTTATTTGACTGTCATTCAATTTGCCGTTGATTGATTGAGCTGAACAGAATATCGAAACATTTTTGTTGCCAAAAAAAAAAAAGTTCCATAGCATACACTTCTAAACTCAAATGTATCTACAATAAACTCTCTATTTGGCCATTAAAAATTGCACTCGTATTAAACTTTATTTCCACTTATATATTTTGGCTTTAATTCAACTTTTTTTACTGCATTTATGTGTATACCAAAAAGTCAGCCACGCCCTAATGTAGTTATTTTTTATTTCGAATAAATACAATAGATGTAAAATATTGCATTGACCCCATAAAAAGTGGATATGCCAAATGCATCTCAATTAGCTTTGCTCAAAACTAATGGTCAGCTAAAAAAATATTTTTTACTTCCGTATGGCAGGCACTCCACATTTAGAGTGAGTAAGCTGCCAAAGGGGGCTGGCAAGGATCAGAAGATATCATAAAAAGGCACATTAAAAGCAAAGGGCGCACCCGAAAAGTCAATTGCGCGTGCAATGGGCAAAAAAATAAAGGCTTAAAAACGTAAAACTTTCAATTTGCGTTAATAGCATTAAATAAAGTCACACACACACACGCATGTATGAACACGGACATGTGGTAGGCAGTGTAGCCATGGGCGTAGTCAGATAGGGGGTGGTAAACCCTTTTAATGGTAGATTTCGGCGTTATTTTTTAAAAATTTAATAGTAAGTTCATTTTAGGACAGAAAACCCTTAAATAATAGATTTATATATATTTTTCGTAAAACTACAATATTTAGTCCATTTTAGGCTTTTAAGAAAGATACTAAAATAGTATTTTTTCTATTATATTCTTACTGATAAAGCTGGAAGACTGAAAGGGAAAAATTTATACTTTATATTAACTGCCATAAAATCTATATTGGTAGCAAAGTTTTATTTAGGATACTCCCGCCGTACTTAAGTTCCAGATAGTAAAACGGAAAAAATATGTTAATCGGTCCACTCTTTTAAAATTTGATTATTTCTACTTACGCGTTATTT
The DNA here is from genome assembly GCA_037043745.1 of Chymomyza amoena. Lineage (NCBI taxonomy): Eukaryota > Metazoa > Arthropoda > Insecta > Diptera > Drosophilidae > Chymomyza > Chymomyza amoena. The sequence continues at coordinate 41,224 of JBAMAX010003878.1, forward strand.
TTTTGAAAATTTGTTAATTTTTCCTAAAATATACAACTTCTTGATCGATTTGTAAAATAGTTACCTTTAGCAAATAGTATTCAAGTACCAATCCTGTCATTTTTGTTTAACTTATAATATTTGCTAATTATTGCCAACAGATTAAAAAATTAAAATAATTTGATATAAAAATTCTCTATAAGTAATAACCCATAATTTTAAAGGGAATAATAATTATATAAATATTTTTTTCATCAAACTATCCGACAAGACTGATATAGAAAAAGGAATATATTTAAAAAACTAAAGAAAATATATTAATATAAATTCACTATAAGTACTATATACTATAATCCATAATAATCCATTTTTAGGGAATAATAGTTACATTAAAATTTGAATTTCTGATATAAAAAAAGAACCCTTTTTCAAGAACTAAAGGAAATATAGTTATATATATTCCCTTTAAATAATAATTTACAATTTTTAAGAGAGAAATAGTTATATTTATATTTCTTGCAATCAAGTATCCCACAAGACTTATATAGAGAAAGGGCTTTATTTTAAAAACTAAAGGAAAGATAATATATTTCTTCATAAGAAGTAATCCATAATTTTTAAGGAAATAAAAGTTATTTTGATATTTTTTGGTATCAAGTTCTGACTATCCCACAAGACTATTATCGAAAAATTACTTTATTTCAAAAACTAAAGGAAATATAAATTATGACGGCTTTGTTAATACCTTCATGGCTCTAAGCACATAAACTTAGGACTACCTTTTTCCTCCGGCTTTAACTTCTTAATTTCTAGAAGAAGGCCATGCGGCTCTTTTGTAACTTTTGACACCTATATAGAAAGGTCAAAATAAACATTCCTAGCAAGTTTGAGGTTTCTTTTTCTATTCCGAGAGCAAAATCCATATTAGACAGTTAAGTTATTTGGAACTGGATCCATTGACTCAAATATAGTAATCTATTGTTGTAGATGAATTGAAAACTTTTTTATGAAGTCTAAAATAAATATATTATCATTTTTTGTGAATCAATTTTAATTCTTAGCTTTAAAAAAACTTTAAAATATTTTTTTGTATAAAAAAATAAATTGAATGAAAAAATTTTGTTTTTCACAATTTTTTTTCAATAATATCTTCTAAATATATTAATATTGGATGAAAAAAAAATATATTTTATTAAAACAATAATATTTAATTATCAGTTATTGTAACATAAATGAAACCATTTTTTTTTTAATCTTAAAAAAATTGTATTAAAAAAAAAACTCAAAAAAATCAAAATTTTTTTCACAAAAGTTATTTCTTTTTTTTCTAATTCAAAATTTTGTAAATCATGTTAATAATTGTAATATCGTCTAAATATATTATTATCAGATGAATACAAATTTTATATTTTACTTTTTTATTTTAAATCTGGAATCTTTCCGATTGACAACATCGTACGATTAATCGATGAGTGGATTAATTTCATCATAAAATTTTCAACCACTCGCCATCTTTACATTTTAACCATGTTTGATGGAGATTTGGTAGTTTTCTCTGGCATTGTAAGCAGTATCTGATATTAATGTTTTCGTGCACTAATAATGTTAACCTATAATGGCGACAGGATGTCTTTTTTTATTTTTCACGTTCACTCAAGACCATCCACAGATTGAAAAATATTGCGTAAAGCGCCGTCCGCGAAAGCCGCGAATTTTGTAATATTTTTACATAGCCTATTCTCGTCCTAGGAGGCTTCTGAACATTTTAAAAAAATGCCGGCTAAAATCGGACAAAGGGTTTGGCGTCCAACCTCATACAAACAGACATTCACTT
>JBAMAX010003879.1:0-18308 GCA_037043745.1 Chymomyza amoena
AACGTGTTTTTGGACCGATTGGTCCTTTGGAGAGCTATATGATCTAGTCAAACGATTTGGATTAAATTTAGTACAGTGCTTAGGAACTATAAAATACTCACGAATGTCAAATTTGGTCCCCATATCTTAACAAACAAACGAAACACAACAAATTTTTTTAAAAAAATTGATTTTTTGGAAGATCGGACCTATGGGAGCTATATGATATAGTCAACCGATTTTGTTCAAATTTGGCACATTGCTTAAGTGGTCTAAATTCCGTGCGCCAAATCTGGTTACGATATCTTTATTAAAAAACGAAATATAGCGAATTTTTCTTTTTTTATTTTAGTTATTTTGGCCGATCGGTCCTATGGGAGCTATATGATATAGTCGGCCGATTTCGATCAAATTTTTTACGGTGTTTGGGAACTATAAAAAACTTTCGAATACCAAATTTGGTTACGATATCTTCATAAACAAAACGAATTATTCATCTAAAACGCTTTTTTTGTCGAGGTCGTCTCAAAACACCCCCATGGGAGCTATATAATTTATCCCCGATATCAAAAAAATAAAATAAACTTGCCTCCTATGGAATAATATGGGATCTAATGTGAAAGTTTGGTAACTCTAGCTTTTACCATCTCTGAGATCTAGGCGTTCACACGGAGACAGACGGACAGACGGACATGGGTATATCGACTTCTCTATTCACCCTTGATCATATTTTAGGTAACTTTGGGGTGTCTCCGACGTCTCCTTCTTATATGTTGCGCGCATTTTCGGCTTGCACAAACTTAATATACCCCCATACGGTACAGGGTATAAAAACATAAATTGCATTTTTCACCATTAAAAAAAATGTTCAGAAATTCTCAAAACATAACAACACATACTGAAGTTAGGACTAAAAAAAAAGTCCTTCCCCGAATTGCTTCTTTAATCGTATTCTTTTATTCTTCAATAAGTTTTTTAACAAAAGTTTTGAAATAAAGTAAAAATTTCTTAATTTAGAAGGTATACAATTTTATAAGAAATTATAAAAATCTTATCAGTCGAGTATGACAGAATTCAAAATTTGCATGACTTATTTGGTTTCAAAATTACCATCTTAAAAACTTCTATATATCAAAAGAAGTCTTGCTTTTCCTTCGCGTTTGTGAGCAAATCTTAAAAACCTAAGACCAAAACCAGCTTAAAACTTTCCATTTCAAAAATATAATGGGCTATCTTAAAAATAAAAATCTAATATATGAAGTGCAGATTATAGTCAACATCGATCTTTTTAATTTCAATAGCGAAAGAATTTTACATTAAACAAAAATTCTATTCTCTTTGTTCCACTCAAATCTTTGAACTGTGGATGTGGAACGATGTGTCGTTTTAAGTCTGTTTAATTTCCGAATTTACGCTGTAAGACTTTCAATAATCTTATCTTCGTCTCAAGTATTTTTACTTTAAATTTTTTTTTTAATATATAGAGATATTTTTTCATTCGATAAATGAAAAGGGTTTGCTATCAAAATAAAAATTTTGATAGTGGTTTTATTTTTGACTCTGGTTATTTGGTTTCATTCAAAACGAGCATAAGCCATTTTCTTTATGCTAGATCAGTTTGTGACGTCACGATATAATGCCTCTTAACAAATGTCATATGTTACGGTATGGAAAATTTTTATTTTATGTACTTATTATTTCAATAAAAAAAAATTATTTAACCTAATATTTTATTCGTATATTATTTCCTGCTCTTATTATAGAGTAATGTGCCCATTTTTTTGTAGTTCTTAAAACTTGAACACGCAACTCTGCTGCTTTTGGAACCCCAAAGCGTATTTCTGAGTAACTTGGCAACTCGCGGCAGACAACCCATAACCTCACTTATAACCACTCATACACACTCTCAATGGCGCACACACTCTAACAGACACACTTGAGTAGAATGCGTGTAGTATCCTGGGGGTATTGAATTAATGTCAAATTAGACTTCAAAATGCGTGTAAATTTCACGCGCGGTTACAAATGAAAATTATATACCGCATAACAGTGAACAAAAAAATGAATGTGAATTAATCGAGGTAGAGCACGAATTAGGAATACCCTGCAGCGGCATTTGCTACCTAAATGTGCTCAAAGGAAGTGCTGTGCGGTGGTGTTGATATCAGAAGAAAGTTTTTATATATATTATATTAAATTTAATTGGTCTAGCCGGTTTCCAATAAAACAAAGTTGTCCATTTTTGGCAAATTTTTAGCATGGAATCGGAAATCAATTTACATCATCACCAATAAGCTATCAGTTTCTATAGTACGCAATTTATCTACTGGAAAACAAAAAAGTTCATCCAAATTTATACTTATGTTTTTCTAAAATTTTCCAAAATTTGGTACCAATAGCTCCTATTGTCTCTGAGATCTAGATATTTATACAGATGGCCATACCAGTCTCAATTGCTACCCGAAAGCGTAAAGAACTTTTAGTCTTTCCAGGCCCACTTTTACTTTTTACACCGATTTGCACAAATCCATAATATCCTTAATCCTACGCAGGCAGTGTATAAAAAATACCATAGCAGCAGAGGCAACGGCACAAATTATAAATCCACAGGGATAACAAAGCTAGTGTCTGCCTATCTCTGTCCCGCTGACTCTGCTCGTGGATGTCTGTCCTCGTGTCTAACCGTGTCTGCCGCATTCATAATCTACGCAGCAGAGCCCCTGCAAGGACCTGGCAGTTTACAGCCTTAGGCCAACTTTTGTTGCGCACATTTTGCGTTGGTGTTATATTTTCGCCATTTTTTTTGGGTTCTTTTTTTTTTACTTTATTCTGACAACAAAATTCCCCTGCAGTCATAGGAAAATTCGAGCGCACTGTTTAAAGTGTTATACCTCTCTTCCATTTATAGATATTTTCTTTATTTTTTTTTTCGGTGTTGCGTTTTGGGAACAACCGCAACCGCACCGCGTCATTATCATCTCTACACGTGGGTACTGCCTCCTCCAAGGCTCACACTATTTCGACGCCACGTTCCATTGTCATTGGTAATGTTCGGACGAATTTGCTTGCAGGCAGTGTAGTGTACGCAGTGCAGTGTAGTGAAGTGTAAATCTGAGTGTACGAGTAGATGTCGTAAGTCTTACCCAAGTGTCACGAATTTCCCATGTTTTCTTTGTTGTGTCGAGAGTAGTTGTTGTAGTTGTCGACTATTCGAGCCTAAGGTAGTTTTTTGAAGGCCATATTAGCCTAACAACAATCTAGTCTCGAGAGGGAGGCTTGTTAATGAGCAGTGTGGTGAATTAGCTAGTTGAAGGAATGCTTTAAAATGTTGTATGTCTTAGGGTACAATTTGTATCTTGGAGAGTGAAATTTAAGTGAAGGAAATGAGAGCATATATGTATAGCAAAGGTATCAACAGTTTATACAATTTTATTTATATTTAATTTTGCTTATCGTGGAATTTGTACAACCTATTTCATGATATATGAAATTTTTTCCAATTCGGTCGACTCGAGAAATCGCTTCATGGAACGTCATGAGAAAATGGAAGACGGTTGGCCAAACCGATTATAAAAAATGTTTCGATAATTGGAAACTGCACTGGCATGAGGATGTCATTTCAAAGGCAGATGTGGCAATTTAAGACAAAAAACATACATCAAATCGCTTGATTTCTGTCAATACGGTAACGATTCCGGGAAATTTTTGATCAAGATAATACGTGTAAAAGAACACTATCAAGGGAAAACAAGGAACGTTTTAATATGTTGGCAGCATCTTCAGATCCACTAGTTGCATCCCTCAGACCTTCAGGGTACGGTCTTCGAAATTTTAGTTTTTTTTTAGAAAAAGAACCAAAATGTACAATAAATTGCATCGTTAATGGCTTGGGTTGATGTTTTAAGAATGAAGAATCATTTATCAAATGGATAATGCTACGGCAATCGATATTTGTTTTCGATGTGGCAACATTGATATTGATATTCATTCTTTTTTGTGAATTTAAAGATAGTTAGATTTAGAGATAGTAAGGCCAAAACAGCCGCTTAAACTTTTCCCAGAAGAATTAGCATAGATTGAATATTTTGCTCCATTAGGGGAACAACCCTTTATAAATCGGTTATATGATTTTTGGGGATGCCACCTTGAAAGCTGTGAACATTTTTCATGAACCAAGAAACTTTGCTGTCTAAATAGAGCTCAATGATCGAAAGTTATCCGGGCAATCACCGGGCACTGTCTGGTGGAGTCTTGGTAACTGTAACTTCTGCAGAAGTTGTGGCTATGAGGAAAAGTTTTGGACGGTGGTACACTTCTTCTATCACTGCCTGGGACTGTGTAGGACAAGACTCTGATTCCTTATGTCACACTTTCTAAATAACTCACCCCAGCTCTCAGAACAAAGTCAAAATACCTCTCGAAGTTTATTCAGGCAACCAGATGGCTGTGAAAGAGAAAATCTAAAGAACCTACTAGCTGGGAAGGGTAGAGGAAAGTCTACTATTGCAGTATCACAATGGGCCCAAGTGAGTTGGGACGAGGTCGCAGGTGATGCCTTAATCTAATCTTTATGGATAAGAAAATACGTATTTCTTAATATTTAAAATACAATTTTTTTTAAGATTCCTGAACATCTTGTGGAATCAGATATATTTCACTCATACAAAGGATGACACAGAAGTTGAGTCTCAAGAGTTTATTTCTATATCCGTATCTACATTTATTGAGTCATAAGAGCTTATTCCTAGATACCTGTCTACATTTTCTTGTTGTTACTAAAAAATTATGTTTTCGATTGTACCCATACAATATTAGAAAAGCCATAAAAACAAAGACAAAAAAAAACCCCACCAAATATTTTAGAAAATATTAAAATAAGCTCATATTAAACGAGCCAACTCAGAAAAGCGCTACGCGGAAAAGTAAAAAAAAAGAAGGAATTTACAATATGTTGAGTGCAGGGAATGCAATGGTGAGGGCTGCCAACTCGCTGCAGCTGAATAAGTTGAATGACAGCTGGCAAGCAGCAGCCCCAAACGAAGCCATTTGAAAGGCAACGAAAGACTACGATGATAATGCCGCGCTTTCATGTATGTCACAATGTGTGTGTGTGTGTGTGTGTGTGAGTATCTGTGTGTATCCTCTATATGAATGTGTGCGGTTAGCAAAGCTGCAAATGCGCTTTCAGTTGATTAAATTAAATCGCTGAAGCAAAAGAAGAGCGACAAGAAAAATGCAACCAAACCCCAGGCAGGAGGCCACTGCACTCAGTTTAATGGTAAGGAGCAAAATGCTGCCAAGAACCGACTGGTATTTACCTAGGGGGCTGCTGCAGGTACGCGCATATGAGCTGCTGCTGCGGATTCTGCAAAGAGTCATCAGCTGAATGTGTCTATATAAGCTAGAGTTGCCACCTTTTTGCAGCAGCCCGGCCCAACTAGTCGTCAGGCAAATACAATGCAAAGGACTTCACTTCCGTTTCCTTTTTTGGGGTTGCGTGGGTTGCCTGGGGGAGTTTTAAGTCAAGCACTCGCTAGCAGCTTTGCGCTTCATTTCAAGTATGTTTCCTGCTTTCTTTCTTGCTTGGCTCCCAAATGCGGTTTCTTCAGCTACTCCTTACAAAGTGATAAGTATATAAACACAGGAAGCACTAAAGATTGGCGTAGTGAAATTTTAGATACTCTGTATTTTGTCAAAAAATATCACAACTTTGTAGAGTGCAATTTTCAGCTGCTGAATTACTTTAAGACCATGGCTTGTTTAGAAAGCTTTTTAGACATTAATTTTAAATTTGAGAGTCTTAAGAGTTATTCTGAGGAGAAATCGTCTTAATGAAGATCTCTTACTCATAAAAAAAAAATAAAGTCTTAACAATAAGATTAAGAAGAATAAAATAATAGATTTATATATTTATAAATGTATTGACCAAATTACTGCCAGCTTTATTTTCTTTTGGATCAAACATTTATGTGAAGCTTGATCAAAATTGGACTAATATTTCATATAGCTGCCATACAAAAAATTTACCAGTTTTTGACAGCTATTATTAGTCATCAATAGGAAGAAAAACCCAAGCTTTACCTCTGCTAAAAGACAGACCTCTTAATATTTTCAACTCTTTGTATAATATATCATATTGGTTCAACTAACGTTGTTCTTTAAAGCTAGAAAAATTACAAGGTTAATTTTGGAATTAATTAATAGATAATTTTTCTGATTTCGAAATAAAGGTTCTTTGAAAGTCTCTAGCATAAAAAACCGGGCTTCCTTTCCAAATAATTAAGTCTTTAGAGTATACCAATATCGGCATTACATAAAAGCCTTTTTCTCTTATTTTTCTAACCAAACAATAAGTTAACGTAGTGTGTGTGCTTTTTGGGGTTGCAACTTGCAACTTGAATGCCAAACCCGAATCCGTTTCCAGCAGCTTCTTCAGCTGCTGACTGGCTGAGTTTATGTTCAGGTTTCCCTTTGGCCTTTGGGATTAGAGATTTTTGTCAATGAAGGTAATTTGCGGAAGATTTTGTCTAGAATTTCAATTAGATTGACGTTTTCTTATGTGCCATGTTGTTGTGCTCCAAGTTGTCGTTGTTGTTGTTGTTGCATCTTGAATTCTCCGCGCGTGCTGACTGCATTTGTCGCTGCTTTTGTAGCTCGTAAATATATATTTTTCATCTTTTTTTGTTCTGGCTTATTTTTTTGTTTTTTGGCAAACTGGTAAAAGGAAACCATCAAAATTGAAGCCGGATTTGTCTTTTCTGTTGGTTTTGGTGTGAGTTTGCTAGCTTGGCGAAATCGGTTTATGGGATTTCATTCTTTGGTCTTTTGTTTTTTCCTGAAATTGCGTAATTATTTGTAAAAATGCTGCCAAATTGCATTTGTGCTCAAAACGAGCTGAATTTTTAAATAGTCTTTGACTATAAGCTTATTGATCATTTAAAATACTGCATAAGCCTAGTTAGTACAGTCTGCACATTAATGTTGACCCACTTGCCAACACTTGGCCACACTTTAAGCCACTTTAACTAATTAGGTCGCGCTGCACACAAGTCGCCAAGAGCAGTATTTGTACAGCCGGATAAGGTAAACTACTTCATATGTGGCTTTCTAGGACACTATGGAACAGCAACAACAACAAACGGAGCCGTAGATAAACAAACGTCAGGCTCGTATAACGGCAAATTGTGAGCCACTTAATGCAAGATGCAAATGACTTTATTAACTTTGGCCATAACGCAATCAACAACTTGCAAATGGCAAGCGATAAAGACCAGTCAGTTGGCTGGTTCTTGCTTCGCTCCAGCCAGCTCCCGATTCGGCCGCATTTGCCGCACATGGCCAGGGTACAAGTGAGACCCAGAGAGCTAAAGGAATGCTCCTCTGAAATGTGTTTGCCATAAGCCAAGGGGATTATCAGTTGGCAAAATTAATGCTAATTACTTGAAAAATATATGAGCGTCGTTTGGGGGTGATGCCAACGTTAAGCAGTCAGGAATATGAGGCAGCAAAAAAATAATAATATATACTATGTGCCGTGAAAGCAGGCTACCAACATTTTGTTGCATTTCCGGAGTGAGAAAGTAAAAATACATAAAATATGAAACAAATGCGGTGCGGATATGGCAGCGAAAAGGAAAAGGCATAAGGACACGGGACAATTGTTGAGATACAGTGGGCCAGAAATGAGAAATTATGTTGAAATTTTTGAAATTTTTTTTCAACTTTAAAATAAGTAAGGAAGAAATATTGAGGGGAAAATGGTAAAAAATAAAATTAAAATGCTTTATATATAGCTTTCTGACATTATTTGCCCAAGGAAACTCCTATATATTAAAGAAACCGCTGTTAGGATTCGGATATAAGCTGTAGGTCCCTCTTTTCTTAAAACCTTTATTAAAAAATATCTGGATGCACCGCCCAGGGGCGACTTACAGCTATTCAGAAAAATTAATATATAGGATAAAACTGTGTGAATCACAGAAAGAACTCAATACAAATTAATTGACAACTTTGAAACAATAAGAAAGTACGAAAAACACTAATCCATGACAAAAAGCTATTCTTAATGAAAAACGTTAAAAAATCGTTGGCTCACTTAATCGAATTAACATTAATTAAAAGCAATTTTTTTTTCAGAATATTTCATGTTTTTTTATTTTCGTAAATTTATTCAAAAATTACTTATATTTTTATTTCCATTTCGTCTTTAAGCACTCCGTGGAGACCTTTGTATTTTAATTTATAGATTTTTCTTTGTTTTTCAAAATATCTTCAATTTTTATGCATTAAAACAAAGTAAAAGTTCAAATATTTATCTATTCTTAGCTTTGACTTCTATTGATATTTAATTATAAACTAAAAACAAATAATCCAAAAATACTAATAATTAAAATTTTTCATGACATTTTCCTTCCCTTTTTCATTCTTGCCCCCTTTTATTTTCAATTATATTTCATTTTTTTAGCTAGTACCATCAACTTCCTCCGATGCTCTTGAATTCCGTCCTGTTGCTTCATTTCAAAACTTTTTAATTTTAAAGAATCTTCCTTGAATATTTTTCTAACGTTGATATCGGCTTTCCTTTTTTAACGCTGTTTTAATCATACAAGTAATTTCTTAGGATGTATTTAAGCGTGTTTGAAATATCAGAATTTCTTTCAAAAAACATATTCATACCTACGATCGCACGTGACCAATTTGAATTGTCTTCCAAAATTTGTAGTTGTTTTATGGGTTTATATTTAAAATCTCTACCTATGTTAGAACCAATATTTGATAAACCGTGTTTATTTTTTAGGCGCAATGAAATGAAATATTCTTCTCCATATCGAACGTGACAATAATAAATTCAGTAAGCCGAAACCAAAAATGATAATTATTCATGATTCCCTTATTTCTTTTACATTTGAGTTTTTATTACTTTTGATATAGGATATATAAGATTTTGTTAAAAATACGCTATTGCTTAATGTGTCCCTTTAGAAAAATATCAAAATACCATTTGTGGAATTTGGAAAATTTTTTCAAATAAGCTAGATTTTATTTCCTCAAGGTAGTGTACTTGGGCCAGTGCTATACACAATTTTTACTGCGGACCTTCCTACAAATGACAATGTTGAAGTTGCAACCTATGCGGATGACACAGCAATTATTTCTAACAGCGCAATTCCGGCAATGGCGTCCCAAAATTTACAAGAGCAACTCGGTCTTATTGAAACATGGCTGAAAAAATGGAGAATTTTAGTAAACACGCAAAAATCAGTCCAAACTACGTTCACATTGAAACGAGGAAAATGCCCTCTTGTGACGTTAAATGGTATGTCCATACCGGATGAAGAATCTGTCAAATACCTTGGAGTGCATTTGGATCGGCGACTCACGTGGAATAAGCATATAAAATCAAAGCACCAAAAGAATGTATTGGCTTCTAGGTCCGCGATCGCAGCTTAGTTTGGAAAAAAAAATTCGGATTTACAAAGCAGTACTCAAGCCAGTCTGGACGAATGCCATGCAGCTCTGGGGGACGGCGAGCACCTCAAACATCGAAATCCTGCAAAGATATCAATCGATAACTCTTAGAAACATCGCAGGCGCTCCTTGGTATGTAAGCAACCAAGAAATTCACAAAGACATGAATGTTCCTTACGTCAAAGATGAAATAAGCAAATCATCGCTAAGATATTTAGATAGACTGTCAAACCATGAAAATTCGTTGGCTATTAACCTACTAGACAATAGTATGGATGTTAGACGTCTAAATAGATTTCATATTCTGGACCTTCCAGATCGATTTGTATAATAATGTATAATAACCTCTAGGAAATAGTTTTGTTGTATATTGATTGGACTCACTGGAGCACAATCAATCCTGCCATTTTTTGAGTTTACTTATAAAATTTGCTGATTGTCTAATATGACAGATTGCAATTCTTTTTGTTTGTATTATCGATTAAATCTCTTACTCTCTGAGGTGAGCTTAGGAACAATAAGTAAACAGACACCGTAGAAAACCCAATAGATCTTAAACTAACTGCACCTCTTAATATCAGCTAATATCTTTTCGATTTCTAACGCATTTTACCCATTCCAATTTTTAAGCACATTTTTCACTATTCCCGACCACTGTGCATGTGTGCATTTCTCACTCATAATGAATAATAATAAAAATTGCATAAATTATGTGCGACGCCGTCTTGCTTAACGCCTGCGGCGGCAAACAGGAGACTTGCAGTTGTTGATATCTCGTGAAGGGCATGGGCGGTGGGCAGAGGGGAGGTCTTTCGGGGTGTTATGCTGCACAAATGAAATGCAGAAATGTAAATCTAAAATAATTTACGCGTCTTTGTTGACTGCCGTTGTGCTCGTTGCTGCCTTTGCCCGTTGGCCATAAAAACCTGCCGCTACTTTGGTCTGTCTCATGCTTTGTTTTCTGCTGCCGCCTCTCCATTTTTTATTTTTTTTTTTTTGTAACTGTTGCAGCTAACAACAACAACAACGAAGAAAGAGAGCGAAAAAAAGAAATGGCGTCAACGTTGCTAACTTGGCCAACTGGCATGGCTGTTTAGTACAAGTTATGCGCCAGAGCTGTATTTGCAGCATTTGCATTTATGGCATAGAATAATCCATTATCAGGCATTTTGCAGGTTGCCTAGGCGAATAAATGTAACAATACACACACACACATACATACACTGTTGGTAACATATATACACAGAGTTATAGTAGTTAGTAACGCGTACATATATATGTAGTATATAGTATGGTAAAGGTATTTAAGCTTTTGGCTTAAGTTTTAAAGTGGCTTGGACGCTGTAGATTAAGTTGCTCTACTGACTACATGGCCAAGAGAGCAGCGTTTGCTCACCGGATTATGATATACAAAGTTCCTGCAGTATTTAGTGCAGTTGGCAAAACCCATTTATTTCGCAATCAAACCGATTGTAATAATTTATATGCTTTCTTTTTGTGCAATAAAACTACGCATAAACAGTGTGTGTATGAATGCCAGATCTTTTACAGTCCCATTTATGATTTTAAATAATTTATGAACGATAAGCAAAATGGAGTGGAAAAAGAAAATATATTAAATATTTAAGGCTATAACTATAACAATAGTACTAAATTGTGATATATACTGCACGTCAAGGAATAAATAAATAATAATCATAAAAGCAGTGTAGCCAAGGATTCGAAAAAAAAAACACAAAATAATGCAGATCGATTTCTACTTGATTAACATATTTCAAATTACCATAAAATTTGAATGGTAACGAATTGGATTAAATCAAAAGTGAAAGCACATTTTGTATAGCTTTTTGATGATCTTTTTAATTCTCGTTATAGATTTCAATTTCTTTCTTTAAAAATACGAATAATAAGATTTAGTTTTTAATAATTTTTTTTTATAATAATAACGAAGATTTAAACTCATTAGTGGGATGCTCTCAGAAATATTTTATTAGTTAGTGCAAATGAAGTTTTTATTTTAGGAGAAAGTAACATGAAAATTTCTTATGCTACTTGAGAAGATTGTACTTTGGATAAAAACCAATTCGAAACATTTTTTATTAGACACTTATTATAATCTCAACGATTATGGTTCCATATTATCACAAAAAATTCTAATACTGTTTATCTGGTTATCTGCATGATCTGTTTCTCGTATCCCAAATGATATGTTAGTATAATAAAATTTATTTTTGCAAAATCTAATTTTTGTCGTTGAGGACATTGAATAAGCTACATTTCAGATCGATACGAAAGGTTGTTGTCAGGCGGTGGATCTCCGAGCAAGTGATGAATCTCGAAGTGTCCAATAATTATACAAGCCGGGGGTTGAATCCGGAAGGATTTTTTCAAAGATTTTTGTTTAAAAAGTTATGTTGTTCAGGGCAATTGAAGAATTTCAGATCGATATGAAAATTTTTTGTCACGTGGAGTGATATGCGGCAAAGAATGCCAAATTCGCCTTTTTCGATTTTTTGCGGTGACGTGTTCAAAAATTATAAAGACCTTATATAATTATTAGGATTCCGGAAGGAATTTATAGAAGATTCTTTGGGGGGACCAACCAATTTTTTTCCAATATTGAAAGTTATATTGCTCAGGGCATTGAATAAGTTACATTACAAGCAAAAAAAAATTTTTTTCGGGGGTGAATCCGAAAACGTAAAAAAATGTTAAAAACCGTCATAAAATTTCGTCGCAATCATTTTATTTCTTTATTTTTGTGAAATAAAAATAGTGGTTTTAGCCTGAAAAATTAAAAACGTCTGAAAGAGCACTCCCTTTGTAGATTTTCACTGCCTTTAGCATATCAACAAATCGTCAGAACTTGGAAACAGTTTACCGTGATTTTTTACGTTTTTTTTTTGTAAGATCTCGGCGTTCTGTCACAAAACTAGCTTACAAATTGAAAAAGAAAATTCATAACCGATCCAACTTTACGAACTATGAAAGCCGTATAAAAAATTATTTTTAAATTTATGTTCGGAATAGAATTTTTATCAAAATTATTGCTAAAAGTTAAGAAAAATTTCATATAAAAACCTTAAATTTGACATATATGCTCCAAATATAATCGATAAGTAATTCAATTGTCGGCAATTTGGTGAAAATAAAAATAAAAAATAATCAGAATCAGTTTAATGCAACCAGTGATATTCTGAAGTGGACACTTTTGTTTTAATTTCGAAATGTGTTTTTTTTCGAATTATCTAGAAGTTCGTTCCATGAAAAAAATGTTGGACTTCATTTTCGGATTAACCGTGCCATTTTGCTATGGAAACAAGTGAAATATGTTGAGGATATATTTTGATGTAAGCTAGTTCTTTTCGACACATCCGTATTCTCCCCAAATCGACTTTTTTAAAATGGAAATTCTGGTGGCTTGCAAATATCGAAACACACCCTTTTATAAAGTGTCCGGCTCCATTTTCATTCCAAAAAAAATCGGAAATCCCGAATATGTAAGTTTTTGCTCGGAGATCTGTCCACCTAAAAAAAAATTATTTTTATCGACACAATGAATGCCCTGAAAGAGAGAATTTTTTTTAATCGCACAAATTTAAAACCAACTTAAATAAATTGTTGTTTTTATGTTTCCATTCACTCATTGTTTAATTAATAACAAACTGCAATGCTTATCGCTTAAAATCAAAACACAAACTAAATCTATCAAATTGCATATAATAAATAGCTAAGTTCTTATGTAATAGAAACCACAGCACATATGTAGCTATATACTAAACAAAAAAAAATAGTTAAACTAATGACGTGTCAATTAAAACTTTAATTAAAGCCCCCCGCCCACTGACACACACACACAAGGGAACAAATACTCAGCCAATCAAACTAACAAGTGAAATAAATGGCGGCAATAAGGAATAAACGGAATAAAAAAAGTATATATGTGTATATATGTATACATGTGTATACACATAAACAAACACACTAAAGTGTGGCAAATCCTATGAGAGATTTGCGTAATTATTTTAATTGTTTAATGTCATGCGGTCAGGTGTCTGACTATGTGTGTGTGTTTGTGGGCACCCTTTACATATACATATATAACAGCAGGTGTAGATGCGTATGCGTGTGTGTGGGGGTGTGTGTGTCAAGTGTGGATAGCAAACTGTTCTGTCGAGTTTGGTGAGGATTTCGGGTGTTTCGCAGATACTCCCAAACATAAAAGACGATAAAATAAATTGCGTTCGTTTGTTTGTTTTAAATGATTAATGAGCCGGGCGCTCGCCCTCAATCCTAGCTGGAAAATTTCTTGATTATTTCACTTTTTTTTTTTTTGCCTTGGCAGCGACTAAGTTGACACTTGCGGTTTACTCTGCATATATGTATAACAACAACAACAACAACAACAAGCAGCCAGCATAAATAGCTGTAAAACTTTTGACCAAATCACAAAGGCCCTAATGAGTTGTCATTAGGCTGCAACATTTGCCAGGTGCTTGGCATACTTGGTCTCGATAGGGGGGAAGCTTAAAAAAATAGTATGGTGTAATGCATAACAGTGGGGTTTAAGTAGTTCCAGGAAAGATACATATCGTGATTTGCATTTGTGACTTTAAAAATTTCAGTTAAAGTAAAGATTAAGGATTAGTATTAACGTTAAATTACTGAAATAGATATTTATAAAAAAAAAAAATCATTTATTCATCGCGATTTTTGTGAACCTTCACCTTGAACATGTTCAGACACGGTCGTAACATTCATGATTCTTTGAATGTGAAAATTAGCCAATAAATATTATACTTCCATTCCGAGGAGATTGTCATATTTTCTCCAAAAATCAATCATTTCCATAATAAACTTTTAGAGTGATGAAATTTTATACATTTGTTCCGTAATGATTAAACTATTTTTCCGGGAAGTTGAGCATCCTCAATTTTTTTTCAGATATAGACAAGTCAGAGCGAAATTTGAAAAAAATAAAACTAAAACATTTTTTAACTTTAAATTTATTAAGAAATTTTGTTTTCAAATATTTAAATAGAAAATTCGATTTTATTCTTTTAATATATTTTTTTAATTTCTAAAAATGGAAATTTTCTTTTTTTGTTTTTAGTGTTATTTGTTTTTTGCAAAAAATCAATTTTTTTTTTTATTTCATAAAATTTTGTTTTTAATTTTGAAATATGTAAATCCATTTTTTCATTAAAAATATTTACTCACGAGTCTTTGCAAAAGCGTATTTTTGTGTTAAGTTATCGATAACTCTTTTAGATTTAATGGGAATTTTGTAATAATTTGTAACTGGCATTATTATTAAAGGAAACTCGACTATTCTACGCCAATTTCCGCAAATGTCTAGAACCACTGATTTATCAAACTCAATGGAGTTATTCTTAGATAAACTTTCACATCTCGTGAAGACTGGGACAATGGTATCGTTGGGCATTAACGAATCCTTCCGCTTACCAGATCCAAGCAGAAGTTATAGCTATAATGAAAGTATTCTTATAATTAAGAATCGTGTTTTAACCGAAAGGGAAATTCAGATCTGTTCTGACAGTCAGTCTGCTTTAAAAGCACTACAGTCAGTTAGGCTCATATCCAAAATAGAAATGGAATGTTACGAGCTTTTACGAGATGCTACTAAATTCTTCACCATATCTTATGGAATGTTACGAGCTTTTACGAGATGCTACTAAATTCTTCACCATATCTTATTAGTAGGCACGCCAATAGATTGAACGTGCCGCATTTAGACTACTGTAGAAGGTATCAGGACGTAGAAGAGGAGGAGAAGGAGTAGAGCACCTCCTGTGTGGATGCATGGCACTATGCAGGAGGAGACTGAATACACTGGGTTCCGAAACTTTTGGTAATATTTCTGAATTCGCGGGGATCAAAATAAATAAGGTAAATTCGGTCATTAAATCGACAGGTTGGTTCAAAGAGGATATAGGAGAGTCAGGACTTACTCAAGTGGCATCACAACGGGCCTTTCATAGGCCTAGATTTCTATATTGTGCCAGCCGATACAATAGATTAATCTCAAGGCTACGAAGTGCTCCATTACTTGGGTTTTCCATAGCAAAAGCGAGCGACCTTTCAGCTGACGGCCTCCCATTGACTTTCGCTCAAATACCTTTTTGTCCGTACAATTCTCATCCAAGCGAATAACATGGAAAAACCGTAAAACTCATACTGTTCCTGATTCATTCAAATTGGGAAATCACTTATCGGTCCAGGATGCCTCAAAGGATTGTTTTCTCGAAAACTCCTAATGTTGTCTTAAAGGATGATAATATTAGCTATGCTTCAGCGTCCTAAAGAAGCACGGGAATAAGGTATCTGTTAAGGGATATTTCTGTGGGTCATGAGAGCCTACAAAATTTACATAAATTTTTTAAAATTTAAAATAAAAACCTTGACTTAGTTCATTCAAATAAAACACTTTTTCATTTAAAACTTTTCAAAACCGTCGACATCATATATCCTTAAAAAAAATATTAAAAATATATACCAACAACTAATTATGCTTTAAATTAAAATATTTTAAGTGCAATGCCAGCAAAATCAAATATATATACATATATAGAACAAAAGAAAAACTTTTAATAAAAATGTAAACAATTAATTAAAAAACTTGAAATATGCAAAAAATGTTTGTTATGCAACACACTCTCACATACACACACTCGCACACGTTGCTGAACTATGCAACACTAGCCAACACTTGACTAGTTTATATTGGAGATGTTATGGTTTGATTCCAGGTTTCCCTGGTTCCATCACGTTCAAGATATGCCAGCGGGTTGGGTTAGGTCGGATTGTCAATCAAGCAAAAACAGTTACCACCGCAAACCGCTGGGTTTATAATAGCCGGGGATCAAAGGGAATGCTCCAAAAACGTCGAGTACTATGCCATGTTGCCTCGGTTTCATGCAAAAGCTTTTCAAACTTTTTAATTATGCAGCAAACAGAAAACTTTGCGGTAATTTTGTTGCAACAGTTGGCTCTGGTTGGACGCTCGTCTGACGTCAGAAGCAAAAAATTTCAGACGGTTGTGGCCAAACTGTTGCCAGGTTGACTAATTGAGTTAAGCGACGTTGCAGTGACTTGTTGCCTGGCATTTTGGTCATATTCATACATACATAGTAATAATAATAATAATAGAACATAATTTGTAAAAGAATTTTTAAGTGCGTCAATCACAATTTGTTTGGTCATATTTTGTGGATTGGCTTGTACATGACGTTAAATTGAATTTGTTTGCAGCTCTGTGTCCATTGCACTGTTTTTGATTTGTGGTTCGAATATGCTAAAAGTAACAACACTGGGATGTGTAAATGTCTATAATTTAAAAGTTTAAATTTTAAATGAAGACTTGGCGAAATATTTAAGCAGTGCAAATATCAAATTTAGTTAACCTTGCTCTTATAGTCTTCAAGATGTAGGCGTTCAGACGTACAAAGTTCTTTCTTTCTTTCATTTGTGCCTTCTTGGCTACTCTCACTTCTTTTCATCCTACCCTCGCAAGCTCCTTCACTATTCCAGTAAATATTTTAAAATTACATTATGCAATTAGCAGCCTCATGTCTCTACGTCACTCACTTTCAATTCCTAGTAAATACAATTTCTTCTTTACTTTATATTTAATGTTTTCAAGTTTTCCACAATTGACAGCATTGCCAGATGAAGGGAAGCAGTCACTGCCACAGGAAAGAGAATGCTAAGACGCACTTCATCACTTAATTGAGTTCTTAAGCATTTTGCCAGTCTATGTACTGTGCATTCGCGCATCCAACCGCACATCCCGCCGTTGTTGCTACCACTGCCTTTGCCACTGCCCCTGCCCCCGCCACCCCTTCGACATATCAAGAATGACACAAAAGTATCTCAATTATGAGTAACAGCGTTAAGCGGAAAACTACTGCTACTGCAATCTGCGCTGCATGTTTTCCATCTTCAGACAGTGGGCGAAAAAATTCTACGTATTTATGAGATATTTTTTGACGAGATGCAAAACTTCCAGGAAATTGAAGAATTAATTTTGCAAATGGTTTCATTTGGGTAACTTATTTTACGATTTACTTAGATTGTAGTTTTCTTTGGTATTTAGAACGAAATATCTTAACAATATATTGCTTCATTTTTAAAAGTTGGTAGTTTACCTCCACATTCACAGAGAAACGAAAGGTGTCAGTGTCAATCATGATCAGATAATGAGAAGTTTTCATAATGCGAGAGCCAGGTTCAATTATTGTATGGTAATTATATAAAATAGTGGACCAAATGAAATGAAAATTGTTACCAAATGTAAGCCAGTTATCTTTCGTTAAACTTTTAACATATGCGTGAAGTGTAATTTAAATCGGTACACTATTTTGCATAGCTGCCATACAAAGTTGAACTAGTTTGCTGCATAGCCAAGCTCGCGCAGTATTTTTCAGAACCTTGTAGAATTCTTTGCCTTATCAGGTATGAAGAAGAAGGTTTCTGGCCTAGTAGGGAAATTTTGTTCCACCCATCTACTTCATACGAGTATATCTATTGAATTATAATAAAAGAGGAGTTGCGAAAATTGTTGCTTTAAAGTATTAGTTTTGTTTTTTCCTATAATTGCAAAATCGTAAAATGAAGAGTTACAATTTTGTATAACTTATAATTAGAAAACAATTTTTTTTGACCGAGCCAAACGCCATCCGATCTTCTTCTTATGTATTTGAAAATCTAGCTTAAGTTTGCAGATTTTCCCTCAAAAAGTTTATTTTTTCAAACTTTTGTCTTTACAATAACGCATTTTTAACATAATGTTGCCAATTTTTTTTCTCGAAGTTAGCTGTCTTCCGTCGCTCTACTTTCTA
>JBAMAX010003880.1:0-17270 GCA_037043745.1 Chymomyza amoena
ATAATGTTCGGTCAAGCATTTCTGCATAAATTCAAATTAGTTTGCAGTATCTCATGCCTCTCTCCCGCTCATACCCTCTCTTTGTTGCACTATTATTATGCTCTTTGGAGAGAGCTCCATACACAATCACTTTTAATTTCACAACTGAGACAATGCACTACGAGGGTTGTTATAGATATTTCTAGCCTAGCTTCATATTCTCTCTGCTAAGATCACTATTTGTTTTAAAAACGTTTGTAGGGCAGAAATGCAAATGTGCCCGAATAACGTTGTGAGGAGACTCAGTATGTTAATGATGTAGAAATGCCAAAATGTCAGAATAACTAGGTAAGCAGCAATTAGACGCTGTTACAAGTAGCGAAAAGTAATAATTTTTTTCTTAAAATCGTTAGTAAAAACTAGTTTTATACACTTTTAATTTCTATTTTCATTAGCGCAGTGGAATCTTTCAGATAATCGTACCATCAGAATAATAAATAATTTATTAAACTGATTTTGATACTAAAGGAACTAAATGGAAAGTTCGGTAACCTTTACTATCTCTAAGATCTAGGATACGAATGTATATTTAACGATTTTTCGTGTCACGCTGACCATTTTGCCTTTAGAGATCTCTGACTTCTTCTTCTGTATACTAACGAGTGATTTTTTAAGAGGTACAATATATGATTTGATTTAATTTAAACTTTATTGGAATCGATAGAACGATCAATATATTTTAATGTTGGATGATGATTTCATGCAAATGTTAGCTGCGGCTCCTTTTTAGATGGCCCATCCGCAATGTCCAATTTTCGCACTCTCTTTCCAACATATCGACCGGTGCTTCACGGCTAAATGCTTCAATATTGGCTTCTGGTGCGTCAATCGTTGCTGGTTTATCTCTGCAGGCATGTGCCTTAACATGGTCCCAAAAGAAATAATCCAAAAGCATTAAATCACACGATCTAGGCGGCCAATTGACTGGCCCCAAACATGGGATAAACTGTTCACCGAAGGCGTCTTAGGATTGGGCCATTGTTTCGCGTGCCGTGTGGCTTGTGGCACTATCTTATTGAAGCCATATGTCAGGCATGTCCAATTCTTCCGTTTTGGACAAAAAAATCTTCAATCATCAGACGGTAGTGCTCGCCATTCACAGTAACGTTCCGGCCATTGTCGTCCTTGAAGAAGTTCGGCCCGATTATGCCACCAGCTAATAATCCACACCAAACAGTGACTTTTTCGGGATGCATAGGTAGCTCTTGTAATGCTTTTGGCTGGTCTTCACTCCAGATGCGCAATTCTTGTTTGTGATAAAAATGTAGATCTTCATTAGACGTTGTGGGAGGTCGTGTGGCTTCAATTCTTCGATTCATGGTTAAATTATAGACCAAACTGAAAAAGTTTGACAATGACACAAGACACGATTCATGCGTGATCTGTCAAAAACAGTGTTTCCAAAAAGATACCAACAAAAAAATCACCCGTTATATACAAAAACTTATAATAAGACAGTAAATAAAATAAACTTGATCAGACTAGACATATAAAGAGGATACAGAATCCAAACACACTCTCCACTCATGGAGATCGTTCTACTTTCACTTTACCGATGTTTTGGAAAAATATATATATTGTCGAAAATAAGTGAAGCGGGCCACTTTTTGGGTGAAAGGTATTGTTCAAATTGAAAATATATATAACAGGCAGAATGAGACATCGGAGATCCTCCCAAAGTTACGTAAAGATCAGCGTAATTAGAGATGGCGATATACCCGTATCTCTGCCCGTATGATCTCAGAGATTTTAAAAGCTAGAACAACCGAATTTTCAGATTCGATGCGTCATTATTTCAGGGGAGAAATTATTTTAATATTTTTGATATCTAGGATATCTTATATACCTCCGAAAGAGTGTTTCAGAGGCATTCGAAAAAAAAAACCCTAAAGTTTTACATAAAAACTTCGCTTGTTTATGAAGATATTATAACTAAATTTGCCAGTAGAAAGTTTTTTTTCACAATCACTGTACCAAAATGGCTCAAAATCGGTTGGCTATATCATATAACAACCATAGCCAAAACAAAGTTTTATGCACAAAATTAGTTGTGTTCCGTTTATGTGTGAAAACTTCGTAACCATATTTAACAGCCGGAAGTCTTTTAGAAACCTCAATCACTGATCAAATTTGATCCAAAACGGCTGACTATATTGTATAGCCCCCATAAGGCGGATGGTCAAAAAAACAGCTTTTTAGCAATACTCTATATCAGATTTAATTGCAATGTGGTGGTGGTACAGGGTATTCAAAAGTCCTCTGCGCCCGACGTGTAATTTCTTTACATATATGAAAGAGCTACTAGAGAATAGTAACAACGAACATTTTATACCGATTATATATAAAGTCTTACAAGGAATTATTTATTTATATTTTGTATATACAGTTATCGATAACTGACTTTTTGTTGGACTTTTAATTGCAAAGGTAAATATGTCGCCAAAGCGAATAAAAATATCGACTAAAATATCGGAAATATTTTTTCCCATGAAATGTTAAATAAAAAATTAAATTTAAATAAAATCGAACTAAAAAAATATGGAATAAAAACCCGAAAATTAAGCGCAAAAAAAAAGATTTTAAAAAAAGCACCCATTTCAAATAAATTTTTCTTAACTTTTCAAAAGTCAAAGGTCACAAAAATAATGTTTTACAAAAATCAAAAATTTTCTTGAATGTTCTATACTATTTTATGACTTAAAATTCTTTAAATGCGCCTCTAACAATAAGTCAATTTTCTTTAAGACCAGAAACATAATTAGCAGCCCTCGTATGTCGCTGTCAGGTGCACGAAAATGGAAATATGTATGTGTGTGTGTGTGTGTGTTTGCGTATCTGTGAGCGTATCTCTGTGACAGTCCTGTTTATTGGCATCCATTAGATAATAGAATTTATGTTAAAACATTTGCTTTGTTGTTCTCAAAGTATTTGGTGAGTTACTGAGAAATTTCCTGCAATTAGTCGCTAACGAATTGTAAGGCCAATGTTGCACTTAGATACTCTAATTAATATTTAATATTGAATGTATGAATTTCAATTTTAAGCAGCTTTTGGTCAAGTTTACTTAGTTAAACTAATTAGACATAAAGTACGCATAGTTAAATTAAATGAGGACTGGATGTTAAGAGTCTGAGCTGCAAGATAAAGTGTTCTATGTATTAAGAAAATTATACGTAAGTTGCCAAAAAGGAGACCTCGTGGAGGGCCCCAAGTTACCTGCAGCTCAGAAGTACCACAGAAATTTAACCGGAAATGCTCGTCTCTCTGTTCGTCTGCCAGTTTATACTCTGAGGAAATTCTTAGCCCAAAAATGTAAATGTTCAGATATCAAATAATCGGTAAATAATTAAAAAAAAAATTTTAAATAGTCAACCTAAAATGTAATTTCACCGAATTCCCGGTTAATAATCATTTAAGCAAAATCCAACATTTCCAAATCAAGTAACTTATAGTAAAAAAAAAATTTAAGCCAATTTATGTTGAAAATGTTGAAGAAGGCTTACGGAGACCGAGCTCTACCAAAATCAACAACATATGATTGGTATTAATTGTTAAAAGAAGGTAGAGAACACGTTGAAGACGAAGAGCGCCCTGGTCGACCATCGACCTCAGCTCACATCCAAAAAGTAAAATAATTAGTGCATTATTTATTTAATTAGTCTTCTTCGATTTCTGTGAGGAGTGCATTATGAATTCCTTTTGCCTGGTCAAACTGTCAACAAGGAATACTAATTGAGTGTTATGCGTCGTTTGCGTGAAGCTGTTCGTAAAAAGAGGCCGGATCTATGGAAAGACAACTCTTGGTATTTACACCAAGATAATGGGAAATCTCACACTGCACTGATTCTTCGTGACTTTATCGCCAAAACTGCAACCAATATCGTTCCGCAACCACCTTATTCACCTGATTTGTCTCCGTGTGACTTCTAGCTATTTCCAAAACTCAAAAGACCAGTCCGAGGAAACCGTTTTGAGTCGATTGAAGACATTCAACGTGAATCGGCACACGCTCTGAAAGCAATACCGGAAGAAGACTTTTGGCATGCTTCCGGGACTGGAAAAAGCGGTGGCATAAGTGTATTATATCGGGAGGGGACTATTTTGAAGGGGACAAAATTGATTTCGAAGAATAAATAAAGATAATAATGATTTATAAAAAAATTCCGACTAGTTTTTGGACACAGTAGTAGACAGCACCAATTTCCAGCCTCCATATTTTATGTTTTGAAAGAAACTGGCATTAAGCCAAATCGATTTCTTTAGTCCGCCTCATAATATTGCCTTTACTACAAATATTTCTAGTTGAATATACCCTTTTACAGGGTATATGGTATTCTGTCATTATACAAGAAAAAAATGTCTGCCAGAACTATTTATTTACACTAATTAACACAAAAGTTACAGCGCTCAAATAAATACGCATAATTGTAATTAATGCACTTTTGTGAGTATTTTTTCATGTATATGTGAGGGATTTTTTTTCTTTATTTTTTATGCAGATTATTATTTGTTTGTAATATTTTTCTGGCAGCATTGAAGCACTTGTTTTATTTCAATAAAAACAAAATGCTCTTGTCCAGGTCTGTCAGTCTATTCATTTTTTTATCCGTAACTTGTAGAGTTTAAAAGGTACAGTCAAAAGTGTGTACATTATGTAACAGGGGGAAAGAGGCAATATTGATTTTAAAATATGCAACTAATTTTGTTAGTAGCTGTCAACAATTAAGTGAACATTCAAAATGGCCGAGCTTGTCGGCATAAGTTAGAGACGTGAGTACCAACATAACGCTATAAAAAAATCAATATTCGAATATACGTAACCCGCGAAAATTCAAAATTCGCGATACTTTTTGAACACATCTAATACGTTAAATAATTTCCAGAAAACAAAGCGTATTAGAATTTAATTTCTGAAAGATTGGGTTAACAAAAATATATTTCGTTAAAACTTCCATCGAACAGCTTTTATTAATCGTGACTTCTGAGTTTTAAAAAGTTTAGATCGTGAAAACCGTAAGAAAAATTTTGCTCTCAGTTTCCAACTTAAAATTTTTATTTATTAATTTTTTGGTAAGTGTATCCCACTAACTACCAAAGTTCGAGTAACGAATCCTCGTTTTTTATTCATTCATCATTGCGTTTGCATTGTAAATGAAGAGCACCGTAACTTTTTATGCAAATACACACACATACACACACAGATTATATAAATACGAGTTTAATTAAAATTATTATGACACTTTATGTACAAATAAAAAAATAACGAAAAATGATATTAATGAATGCCAAACTACGATATGGCTGAATAATACCATCGACTCTTAACTTTAAACTCTGGTTCGTTCTTTTATATGAAATAAAACAGGATTGAGCGTGCAAAGTGTTATACCAAACATTAGTTCTAGTTCCTGGTCAGGATCACCAGCATAGCTAAGCTCGAACTGCAGCAGGACATGAGCTATAACCGTTTTTAGCTCTAGAATGGCAAATTTTTGACCAATGCAATTACGAGCTCCAGCCGAGAATGGTATATAAGCAAAGTGTTTGGAAGCAAGGGATGAGTTATTTTCAGCGGCAAAACGTTCCGGTATAAAACGATCCGGTTCCTCGAAGTGCTCGGCCAGACGACCAAGGTACATGGGAAAGGCGGTAATGTTGGTGCCCGCTGGCACTGTAAGACCATCTAGAAAGTACACACGAAAAAATTAAGTTCTGAAAGTTTAAAATATTTGTATGGGGTTTTTAGTATATATCTGACTCTCCCATGGGTCGACCGGTACAGCCTAGGTTCCTAAGTACTTGAATTATCCGTGTATATTTTTTCATTCTACACATTCCCCAAACACTCCATTGGAGAAAGGGGTACGATAGCAATATGAATCCATAATCTAGATCAGCCTGCCCCGTGGCGTATCCACAGGGGGTTTTCGCGTCCAATTTGGAAATATAGAAAAGACTGTAGATCTGATATGTATACACTTTGTTACCTTTTTCTAGTCGTTACAAATCCGTCCACCCTAATGTGGATCAATTTTTTTGTTGGTGGATCTCGGCGATTTTGATTCTATGCAATTTTGCCCCAGAAACTATGTATCTAAAATGAATTTCTAGTCGCCTACTTTTTCCAAATGTTCAAAAATCGACTTAGACCTTCCATTTACAAGGACAGAAACTTTTTTTCTCTAGCCGAATAGACATGAGCAAGAAGGAAGCTAATTTTTCAACCTCGAACGAAACTTTAAGATAAGATAAGAAATTCGGTAAGTTTATACTTTACCGCTAGACATACGACATGCGGAAAGTCTTTTGCAGTGATTTGTGGGTTCGGTACAAAAGAACTTCTGGTCGTAGTGCCCACCAATTTCTATGCAACCCATTCACGGAGAAAAAAAAACCTTTACGGATGCTCCTTTGCCCGCCCGAAGTTTTTACCCTTTATGCACCCAGTCCCGCCCTCAAAAATAAACAAATACAAAATTTAAACCTACTCAGCTGACACTGTTGTGCAACCTTACGGCTATAAGCTGGCACTGGTGGATACAAACGTAAGCTCTCCTTGATGCACATTTCCAGATAACGCAGCTTATTAAGACTTTCGTAAGTAATAGGCTCATGATCCAAAACATGCCGCAACTCCTCATAACAACGCTCCTGGCACTTGGGATGTGTGGCCAGATTATAAAAGATGAACTGCAGCGCAGTTGCAGTTGTCTCATAACCTTCAAAGATAAACGTGTCTACTTCCTGGCGTATATCCAAATTACTCAATGGCTGGCCTTCCTCCTGCGAGCTTAGCAAAATATCCAGAAAATTTAATCTTCTCTTAATGCCCAGCTCGATGTGTTCTTTGGATTGGACAGTTGCGAGTGCTGCTGCTTGCTCCTCGCGACGTTGCTCTATAATACGCTGCGTAAAGCCATGAAGTACGGCCAAAGCTTTGCGTTCCTGGCGAGCAAGACTGGTCCAACGATAGGTGCAATTAAAGTGGTAGAAAATATGGCTGAGCCGCTGATGGGTGACGTGCTTCATGCTAGGAAAACGTGGACAATTAAAGACTTCTTAACAAAAGGAGCAACTTAATCAACTCACATATGTACCGCGCGCACATACTCCGATTCCGACTGCGTTTGTGCCTGTATGCAAACGCCCATGGAGGACTCACAGATGACATCCAGCGTATAAAGACTTAGTGGCTTAAAGAGCCATAAAGGGGTTCCATTCGCCACGGCTCTAAGCTGTGTCACTAAAACCGTCGACTGCTGTTCGAAAATTTCCACAAACTGCTTGAGTATGTTAAAGTGAAATGCGGGTGTCAGGAGCTTGCGGCGACGTGTCCACTTCTCGCCTTTGCTGATCAGCAAACCATCTCCCAGCCAGTTGCGCAAAATCTCATACTGATCACCCTTTTGATTATAGTTTGTGGAAGTGGACAGCTCTGCTATATCCAACATATTGCCAGTGAAAAGATTCAGTTCCGTGCCAAACCACAATTTGAGTCGATTCTCCTTGCCGTAGTTTACATTAAGTTCACGTAATCGCGCAAACATGCGCTCTGGAGCTACAAGGAAGTAATGCGCATGTCCTATCAGCGGCCAATGTGGTGGACTGGGCCAGTTGGCCGTCAATGCAATAAGCGGCTGATACTTCCAACGATACAACAAATACACAAGGATCAGTGCGAATAGGAACAGCAGAGTAAACAAAACAATAAACATTCTGAAAACGGCGACGAACGACTACTGCGTCGAGCAGAGGAACAAACTTATTTATTGGGTTATTGGAACAAGACAATAACTGTTTCAGGAAGTTAAGCTCATGTTACAAACAAATATTTGAGAAAATACACCAAAGTACTATCTGTATTCAAGTGATAGCTTAATTAAAACCGGCTAACAAACCAGTTCCCAGATACGTCTCCTTAATTGTCTACAAAATGTTTCTTCTAAGCAAAACTAGATTGAACTTATGATAAAAAAAGGCAACTGTATTTTGCGTTTAAAACGTTTAGCAATTAAAATGTTTTAATTAAGCAAATAATACGGTGTATACAGGGCCGTAGAGAGAAAATCCGGTAACGGTCCCTCTTTTTCAACTTTAAATTAAATGACGACAGTACGATAGTAATGTCATCGAGCCCCTGAGAAAACTCTGGGCTCGGCGTAATCCCCCTCTATATATCCCCTTCCCTGTCGACGGAGTCGACTGTATGGAAATATATTAAAAATCCGAACCAGAAAGTGCTATTTTTTTTTAAAATTATGTTCCTGTAAAGTAAAAGGTGTTTTTTTTTTTTTGTTTGCTTGTTAGATCAGTTTTGACAATTTAAATCAGTTACTCTTGGCAAATTATTGGAAAACATATTATATTACGCTTCCAGCCGGAAATTTAAAAAAAAAAAATCTTATGAAGCACTTCATAATTGTCCCTCTGAACAAATTGTTAAAAAATTTCGCAACACTTATTCACTACACGACACTAAGCCAATGTGAGTAGGCAAATCGCCAACTCCACAACATATCTTTAGTTTTTCTAAAAGGGCCACGGGGGCACTGCTTGAACTTCTTGGCGAAAGTACTCCCACCAGTACTAGCAAATAGAGGTGGAGAGCTATCGATAGTCGACGATAGTAATTTCACATATATCGATAGTTGACGTTAGTACTATCGATAGTCGACGATAGTCCCGTCCACAATAATATACATATTTGGTTTTAAATTTAAAGTTTGTTTAATTTTTAAACAAGAAAATTCATATACGATATTAAGGGGCACACCTAGTGTGACAGCCTAAAAAAAAGGCCATTTTTGGGAATTAATAAAAAAAAAACTAGTGAATCCATCTATTTAAAATTTTGAGGGTATATTTATACATGTTTTGAGAATACACAGTAAAATTTTTGAAATAAAATATTGAATATTTTTGAAATGACACGCGATCTCCGGCGGCGCCAAAAAAAAAGTTCCTCCACTGCTGGAGTGATTGCAGCCTTCTCCGTTGATAAAATTAAAAAAAAAAATTCTCGTTAAACTAAAACATATTGTCTGTACCATGAACCTCGGGCGAACAAAAAAATCGAAAATTGACAAAATGGCGGCATGTTGAAAAAAAAAGTTAAATTTTTCCCAAAATTTTAGTCGTTTTTGGACTCCCAAAATTCGATTTTTGATCAGATCAAAAAACTGGAGGTTCATGGTATGGAGAACTATATAGAGGAGATGCAAAAAAAATTTGATAGCGATCGGATCATTTGTCTTCGAGTAATCACTCCAGCAAATTCGAAAAATGCTGTTTCGAGAAAAACGCGTTTTTCACACCTAGTGTGAAATTTTCAAAAAAAAAAAATTAATTTTTTTTTCCATATTTCTATAGGATATACCTTTAAAAATAACACACTAAAATTTTAAATCGATATCTTAAATAGTTTTAGAGTTACAGCCATTTAAAAGAGTAGCCGCTCGGCAGTTAGATAGTTGGTATATACCTGAGATCACGTGTCATTTCAAGAATATTTAATATTTTATTTCAAAAATTTTACTGTGTATTCTCAAAACATGTATAAATATTCTCTCAAAATTTTAAATAGATGGATTCACTAGTTTTTTTTTATTAATTCCCAAAAATGGCCTTTTTTTTAGGTTGTCACACTAGGTGTGCCCCTTAAAGATAAAATGATCGTTTTCACTGTTATAGAGCGGCTACTCTTTTAAATGGCTGTAACTCAAAAACTATTTAAGATATCGATTTAAAATTTTAGTATGTTATTTTTAAAGGTATAACCTATAGAAATATGGAAAAAAAATTAATTTTTTTTTTGAAAATTTCACACTAGGTGTGCCCCTTAATGTTTTTTGATCCAAAAGTTTTGGTTCAAGAATTAAAGAATGTTCACATTTTCTTACTTGAGCCTGGTTCGCCACTCCAAAACAATTAGGCGAAGCTACAGAATGCATCGACGATCTACAACTGCCGCTTGTCGATGCGATATTGTCAGTATCCGCTGAAATACCTGCAGCTAGAGTGCTGGAATCTGGGACATGATTTTCCAAGCTAGGTGGAATCTTTTCAGATGATTGTGCAAATTTTAAGTATTTTCGCTGGTTTTGTACGCCTTTCTCATCTGACGATTTTTTGGTTTTGTCTCTTAGTCGCCAAATCTTTATCCGCTGCTCCAATCGCATGCCTGCCTTTCAGCCCTCGACACACTGAGTGTGAGGTAGTCCCGATGTTTACTTTAAATTCAACACATAGTCAAAATACTTCATAGCTACAGTATGAGCTCGGTAATCGCAACCGTTGATACACGCAATTCCTCGATTTTTTATACACTAAAAAATATAGCATTGTAACCTTTTTTCCTATTTCTGAAAAACTTCGTGAGACGAGTTATATATTTTTCCTCGGTGGTTGCAACCTCCTCAATAAGTGAAATTATTGGGTTGCCCAAAAAGTAATTGCGAATTTTTTAAAAGAAAGTAAATGCATTTTTAATAAAACTTAGAATGAACTTTAATCAAATATATAATTTTCATTTTGTTCGATAACCTTTTGCCATCTTCCCGGCAAATTTTGAATTCCACGCTCATAGAACTTCTGGCCTTTATCTGCAAAAAACTGAACCAAGTGCGATTTTATAGCCTCATCATTGCCGAAAGTTTTACCATTTAAGGAGTTCTGCAAATATCGAAATAAATGGTAGTCTGATGGTGCAAGGTCAGGGCTATATGGTGGATGCATCAAAACTTCCCAGCCAAGCTCTCTCAGTTTTTGCCGGGTCATCAAAGACGTGTGTGGTCTGGCGTTGTCCTGATGGAATATGACACCTTTACGATTGATCAATTCTGGCCGTTTCTCGTTGATGGCTGCATTCAATTTGTCCAGTTGTTGACAGTAAACATCCGAATTAATCGTTTGGTTCCTTGGAAGCAGCTCAAAATATACCACACCCTTCCAATCCCACCAAACAGACAGCATAACCTTCTTTTGGTGGATATCAGCCTTTGAAGTGGTTTGAGCTGGTTCACCATGCTTGGACCATGATCGTTTTCGATTAACGTTATTGTAAACAATCCATTTTTCATCTCCAGTTATGATTCGCTTTAAAAACTAATCGAATTCATTGCGTTTAAGATGCATATCACAAGCGTTGATTCGGTTTGTTAAATGAATTTCTTTCAATTCATGTGGTACCCAAATATCAAGCTTTTTCACCAGTCCAAGACTTTTTATGTGATAATGATATATTTAACTTCTCTCCTATCTCACGCTCAATTACATGACGATCCAATTCGATTAATGCTTTGATTTGGTCATCATCAACTTCATTTGGCCGACCTGAACGTGGCTCATCTTTAAGTGAAAAATCTCCAGAACGGAATTTGCGAAACCAATTTTGACACTGTCTTTATTTTAAGGCTTTATCACCATACACATCACGTAACTTTTTAGCAACCTGCTCTGCGTTTTTTCTTTTACGGAAATAATAATATAAAATATGACGGAAATGCTCTTTTGTGGACTCCATATTAAAAAGGGCGCCAAACAAACAAATGTAAACAAAATTACGCGCACTTTTTTCTAAAGCAAGCTAATAGTGACAGCTAATAAATGTCAAAAGAAAAAATACAATTAAATAGTCACAAGCTGTTAAAAAAATTATAAACGCCGACTATATGAAAAATCCGCAATTACTTTTTGGGCAACCCAATACCTAGATTTCTATTAGTTGCGGTTACCGATTTCGTACTGTATTTAAAATTAAGCATTTTGCCTCTTTGAAGAAAGCGACCCATTTCTTTTTATTGAGGTATCACTGTTTTAATCAATTCTTTCACAAATATTTCTTTAGCAGAAGCCACAAGCAAACGCGCCAATTGCACTTATTGGTGATGTGAAAACTATCGGGGAACTATCGATAGCACTATCGGCACTATCGTAAATGTCTGGCTGCTATCGATGGTAGCTCGATAGTGCCCAACCATCGATAATGCCGATGGTAGCTCGATAGTGCCCAACCATCGATAGTGCCGATGGTACTATCGATAGTTCTCCACCTCTACTAGCAAAGGCTAGGTGAGAGTACTTTCATTTCCTTAGCTTTATCAACACTGCTTAAACTGCTTGAACTACTTGGCGACCCCATTCGGTCTTGCAAATGCTTGGTCTGAGTACTTTTACCAAGGAGTGTCCCTATGGACCTATTGGCAAAACTAAAGAGATTTTACAAGGTGGAGATTTGCCTTTTCGGAACAAAGAAATGTTCAAACCAAGGGAATCATCGGTTTAACAACTTCTAGTATTGACGAAGATCAGAACAGCCGGAAGGAGGGTCCTTTTATAATTTCATTACTCCTCCAAAGTAGTTGGTAACTTGGGAAAGTCTCCAATGTCTTCTACTCTATCTTAAATATGTAACTATGCGCAAATGTAATATACTTCTTATCTTCATTTACAGGGTATTATAATTTACAACATAAACATAGGCGCTAAATCATAAGTTGTTAAGATAAAACTAAAAATAAATTTAAATGCAATTCAATGTCATTGATAGCCTAACGGATTTCAATATCAAAAACGCGGCAAATTAAATTCTCACGACAAATAGAGCATTTAATTAGTCACTTATTAGAGAATGCGCTCAAGTTAAACGGGTAACGTAAGCTGCGAATTATCTATAAAAGTTCAAGCAGTTGTGCGAAACGTTTCTGTAACTAATAAGCTCTCGGAAACGTCTCATCGTCTTCTTACGCAGTCACCTAGTCTAATTATGTTGGATATTAAAGCGAGCTTTTTGCTCTTAATGCTATTCGGAAGCTGGATCTATTGGCTATGGCAGCGGCGAAATTGGTACATATTTTCATTAACTTTTCCCACGGTTTGGGGGTTGCCGATTCTAGGCAGCGGTTTACGTTTTCTAAACTTTAATTGTAAGTAGTGTTATTATCTCAAGAAGTAACATTATGTCATCCCGTCTTTTTTATAGATACTCTAGATAACTTTGAAGAGTTTTTCAAGGAAGTACAGCGCAATACAGTAGCGCTCTGGATGGGCTGCCATTTGGTTATATTAACCAAAGAACCCGAGTTTGTGGAACGCGTTATAAATAACAATGATATGCTTAATCGTGCGCTCTGCATAAACAAGATGGGTATTGATGTAATAGGCGAAGGACTCTTATCCTGTCACGGTAAGTGTATAGCTAGTTATAGCTTGAGGTGGCTATGATCAGATGCCTCTATTTATAGATGATACTTGGCAAAAACAGCGCAAGGCCATTAATCCAGCTTTTCAGCACAAAGTCCTATTAAGCTTTTTTCCCATTTTTAATCGCATTGCTCAAAGTACTGAGGATCAGCTGCAGCTGCTAATTGGCCAAGGGCCACAGCATCTAAGTAATATGCTTAAGAATACAATTATTACCGGAAGTTTGGGTAAGTTGCTGCAGTAGGCGGAAGTAAATCAAAAGACTGTAAATCTTTTATAGAAACGACCATGGGTCTGAAACCAGATGGTAATACTGAACGAAAAGGGGCCGCATGCACCTATGTAAGCCACTTGACCTAGTAAGTACGATTTTAGTGTTAAGAAGCTGAATTATACAATACTAATTATTATTTACAGCATTATTGGTAATATGCAAGTTTTGGCTTTGCTAACATTTTTAAATATATACGGTCTGAGCTATATCCATAAAAAATTTCAAAGGGCAAAAAAATTTGTATGGCAATTTACGGAAGATGTAAGTTTAGACAGTTCAGCAATTATAATACCAAATTGTTCGATGAATGCTTCCAATTTTGGATGATAGTGCTCAATAAGTATAGTATAGTTCAGAGGCGAAACAAGTTTTAAGTGCTTTTTACTCTTTATCTTGGGTAGTCTAACATTTTAGTACATTTTGTAATTAAGCTGATGTACGCTAAAGGCAAGCGCGAACGACTTTGAAATACCCTGCACAAACACATAGCAATCAAATCCGGTATACAGTTTAAGTCCACCAAAAGATATTTTATTTGCCTTCGGTTACGATATTTTCATAAACAAACAAAATATATTTTTACACAAACCCCTTTTTTTTTGGCCGGACCGATTGGCCAACGGGGCTACATGCTACAGTCAACCGATCTTGATTAAATGTGGCATACTCATTGGCCAACGCCAAATTTGGTACTATATCTTCACAAGCAAACGAAACAGCGAATTTTGTGCAAAAAAACGTTTATTTGAGCGATCGGTCCTATGGTAGCTAACATATATGCTATAGTCAACCTATTTTAGAAAACTTGCGAGTGCCAAATTTGGTTTAGATATCTTACGAGACCGTTTATCCTTTATTCTCGCATGCTCTTATCCATTTAAACCTTTTTTTTCAAGATCCTCCCTCTAGAAGCTATATATAGTCCCGGTATCAAAGATAACTTGTCTTCTATGGAAAAATAAGAGATCTAATCTGAAAGTTTGGTTGCTTTAGCTCATAACATCTCTGACATCTAGCCGTTAACACGAACGGACAGACAGAAAGACGGACTACTATGGCAAGAGTAGAGATCCAGACAAAACTCACACTGAATCAGCACTGCTAGCTAGCGATAGTCCAAACCCATCCCTTTTCGACGATCATAGGATCTTAATATGTCTTCAGACTAAAAATAACCAAGATAATCGGGGAACAAACATCTATAGGTAATTTGAGATTAGGGAGAAAAATTTCCAAAACATACTTACGGAGTTTGGCGATATTGTCAAAAGAATGAAATCCATCATTAGCCGTCATGCAATATATTTTTAGACGAGAAGAAACCAGATTATCAGCAAATACCTGAGCAAGATGGGCACCGGAGATTCTAACACCAGTACATTATTTGAGATTTAGTAGGAATCTACGAAGCGCATACTTGCGGGGAGTGGCAGAAAATTTACAGAAAATTAGCCTATCGGACTCTTCAGAGTGCAGGCTCTGTCTAGAAAACGATGAAACCACCAGGCTATTCTCTGGGACAGAGCCTGTCACATGGGAAAGGAACGGATTAGTCTCTTCCATCTCAGGTCAATACCAACAAAAGACCTACTGCTATTCATGAGGGAAGCGGAAAGTCTTTTGTTTTAACCTTAGGGTATGGTACAAAAGACCTTTTGGTCGCAGTGCCCAACCTCTTTGTGAGGTGCCCTTTTCGGGGATAAAAAAAATATATAAAAACTACTAATTTGGCAGTCATAGAAACTAGAAATAAATAATTATTTTTAATGCTAGCTCAGAAGATATCGGAATAGTAGAAAGCACAAGACGACAGATCTTACCTAGTAATCTAACTGACCTTTGGCTAAGAAAGGAAGATGACGGAAGAGGAAGGGAGCAAAACCGTATTAAGAATCTCATAAACGGAGCCAGCTCCCCTATAAGCTAATTTGTGCAAAAACCCAGGAACTATTAAAAAGATCAGCGCTATTGTGTCCAAGAAAGAAAGATGACGTAAGAGAGAGGTAACAAAGCAAACTCTATTAACAATCTCATGAACTGAACAAACCCTATGAATAACTTATTTGTCCGAAAGCCAAGGGTTCTAACACAATCAACGCAATCGAGCAGCAGGTTCTATCTCCTCGTCACCAAATCGTCTGCCACAGAAGTTGAGTGGGGGGATTAGGTTAGGAACCATTACACCTATTCTGCTCTGTAACAACATCTACCTGATCCTTAACTTTTGCAAACGCTTCGGATTGGAACTTTATTTAGATAATTCAATTCTGTCACTTCCGCAAAGAAGACTACCTAAGAAAAGTACTAAAAGGAACATTGAACACAAGGTCTCAGCTCCGAGCACTAACATCCACAAAGACAATCAATCAATTCACCTACAAAAAAAGAAACCTCCAAAAATTATTGCATATCCACATTTTCCAGATATCACTCAGCATTCTCAATCAAGTCGCTGTGCCAAACATAGCGCCTGAAGAAGATGAAGAAAAAAGTTCTTTAGAAGATGAACTCGTGGCCATACGCAAACCTCCAGAGATCTTTATCAAACAAGCTGTAGAAATGTATAAACAACTAAAACTTAGCTGGCACGAAGTTGTAGCCAATGCTAATGGACTGATAGTAGCGGTAATATAAAAAAATATAAAAAAAAAATCTAAAAATAATGGGAAAATTTTACTAATGCAGTCCTATGAGACCTCAGCTACGGCAGTTCTCTCAGCGCTCGTACTGCTAGCTATGCATCAGCCCGTACAGGAACGTCTTTATGAAGAACTCCGCGAAGTCTTTGGCCGCACCATCGAGGAAGTTACATACGCAGACTTGGAAAAATTACAATATCTTGATATGATCGTTAATGAAACTTTGCGTCTTATGCCGCCTATACCAATAATTTCCAGGGAAGCTGTCACTGATACAAGACTTAGTGATGGACTTGTATTGCCAAAGGGTATACAGGTGCTGGTTGACATCTATAATATGCATAGACGCAAAGATATCTGGGGACCCGATGCCGATGAATTTAAACCAAATCGTTTTTTGCATAAGCACGAAGAGCGGCGACACTTGTTTAGTTTTATACCCTTCTCCAAGGGTCAGCGGAACTGCATAGGTGTGTGTTTTGTAACTCTACGAGTGAAAATTAAGTTAAAATAAGGTTTTTCTTTTTAGGTTGGCGTTATGCGGTATTCTCCGTAAAAATATTGCTAGCACGTTTTATACACAAGTATCGTTTTACCACAACCCATCGATATGAAGATTTGAAGTTAACCACAAGTGTTTCGTTGCATTTTGTTGTGGAACCAAAATTGGAAATCTGCCAAAGATAGATATTCGGCTATGCTACGGAAAACGAATTCGAACATTTTATTCGAATTCGGTTTGAAAACGAATGTTTGGTGCGAATGACTGATAAGTGCGACTTTCCGCTTTACACAAAGAAGGGAAATTCCCTTGTAACAAAAATAGCTCAAGTCGTGTTTAATTTCAATAAATATTATTGCTAAAATAATATTTTTGTGTAATTTCATTTAAGAGATAGAATAATAAAGAAATAATATTTGAATGAAAATTAAATGTAAACAACATATAGTAATAAGAAGTTTCAGAGCTGCGGAAACTATGTCCGCTGTTTTGTATCAAAAAAAATACATGAAAATTTTAGCGACAAAAATAAGGGAAATAAACAAACTTATTGAAAAGAAAATCGAAAATTATCGCACAAAAACAATGCGTTTTCCGGAGCTCGCAAAAGCGAATA
>JBAMAX010003882.1:0-115009 GCA_037043745.1 Chymomyza amoena
TTATTTCCTTGACAAGAACAATATAACTGTAGTTGTCGCTCTTATACAGAGCATAGGGCGGCAACAAACTCCTTCCATCGATTTCGGTTGCGAGCGAGTGTTTTCAGTTGTTGCCACGATCGTTGCGACTCATTCCGAACTGTTCTTTCCCATGTCATTTTAGGCCTTCCTCTTCTTCTAGAACCTTGCGGATTCCACTCCAGCGCCATTTTTGTTATATTATTTTGATCCTTCCGTAGGGTGTGACCGATCCAACGCCATTTTCTATCTTTTATTTCAACTTGAATTGGCTTGCTTTCGGCCAAAGTAAGTAGGTCTTCGTTGCTGATGACGTTCGGCCAGTATATGCCACAAATTCTCCTTAGGCAGCGGTTTACGAAGACGCGTAATTTATTTGTGGTGGTGTTTGTAACTTTCCACGTTTCGCACCCGTATAAAAGAACCGTTTTTACGCTTGTATTGAATATTCTAAGTTTTGTGCGGCGTGAAATACTGCGAGCCCGCCATATTTTGTTAAGTTTGTAGAACGCGTGGCGTGCTTTGTTGATTCTGCTGTTGATGTCTGCTTCAGCTCCGCCATCCTTCGTGATCATACTACCAAGATAACAAAATTGTTCCACATCCTCTATTCTTAAACTTTCCCCGTTGTGCTGAATTGTTAGAGGCGTGCTGATGCCGGTTTGTATGCGCATTAGTTTGGTTTTGGAGAAGTTGATTTTAAGACCTACTCGTTGGGCGTTCTGGATTAGAGCATTTAGCTTGTTGTTTATATGTTCGAAGCTATGTGCGAGAAGGCAAATGTCGTCGGCATAGTCGAGATCTCCAAGAACCTCGAACGGACCCCATTGTATGCCTGTGTGACAGTCTTGATTTGTTTTCTTCATGACCATATCCAAGACTGCAAGAAAGAGCGAGGCGACAAGGCGCAGCCTTGTCGGACGCCTTTTTTCAGCGGAAAAACTCGACCTTTCTTTCCTTTATAGCGCACGGCACATGTTGAATTGTCGTACAGGGCATTAATTAAGTTGATTATATGCTCGGGAACTCCCATGGTTGTAAGGGCATCCCATATTGCGTCCCAGATCACTGTATCAAAGGCACGTTCGAAGTCTATAAAAAGAAGAAAGAGGGGAGATCTCCACTCGACAGACTGTTCTACAATTATTCTTAGTGAGTTTATGTGGTCAATGCAGGATCTATTAGGTCTGAATCCATTTTGTTCGCGCCGCAAAACTGTATTTAATGGGCCGCTGATTCTGTTCAAAATGATTGCAGTTATAATTTTTTGGGTAGTATTTAGCAATGTGATCCCCCTGTAGTTTTTGCATTGACTTAAGTCTCCCTTCTTTGGGATTGGGATTATAATGCCTTCAGACAGTGTGTCCGGGAATAAACCTGTGCTCCAAAATTTTCTTATAAGCGGCGTAAACGCTTGTGCAGCTACTACCGGATCAGCTTTAAACAGCTCTACAGGGACCCCATCAGGGCCGGCAGATTTGTTATTTTTGAGGCCACTTATAGTTTTTTCCACCTCATTGACATTCGGTGCTGCTGTTGAGATCTCTCTCATTGGGTTTCTGCGGGACGTCGTGCCCTCGTTTGTATACGGGATAGATGGTTGGTTGTCTTCGAAAAACTCACTCCATGTCTCCAGTTGTCGATCAACAGTGGTTGCTAAGTTGCCTGAGCTATCTTTCAATGGCGGGTTTGTCTGTTTTTCTCCCGTGATTTCTTTTATGCGCTCATAAACTGCTTTTAGGTTACCAAGTCTTGCTGCTGCTTCTATGTCTTGGGCTTGTTCATTTAAGAAAGTTTCTTTATCTTTACGGGCACTTCTTTTAACTCTTCGTTCTGTGGCTTTGTAAGCAGCGGACAGTTGTTCTTTCCTTTGCTGCGTACAATTCTGGTGGAGCTGTTTCTTGATCTCTCGTCGCTCAGTAATTAAGTCCCAGGTATTGTCACTGATCCATAGCTTTCGCTTGTGTTTTCTGTGGCCTAAGGTGTTAGCAGCTGTTTCTTTGTAGATTTGTGTCAGCCTTTCGCATGTTGTGACTGTGGATGAGAGTAGTCGCTCGTTTATGTTTCGCTTGAAAGCTTCGCGCTTTTCGGGGAGTTTCAGTTGTTGGACATCTAAAGCCTTCTCAGACCGCTCTGTTGGGTGTATTGCTGAGGGTCTTAGGCGGATTTCACCCACAAGTAGATTGTGGTCGCTGAATACATCTGCTCCCCTGGAGGTTCTCACGTCTAATAGGGAGTTGTGAAAGGTTCTACTTATAGCAATGTGATCAATTTGGTTGCGTGTGCGACCATCTGGTGACTGCCATGTATATTTGTGCACATCACGATGCGGGAAACGCGTTCCTCCTATGTACAGGTCATTTGCCACACATAGATTCACAAAGCGGTTGCCATTATCATTTCTTGCCAGGCCTAGGCCATGGCGACCCATAATTCTTTCCACACCTGAGTTATCCGAGGACACTTTAGCGTTCATGTCTCCCATTAGAATGGTAATATCCCCTCTTGGGATACCGCGGACAGTTTCGTCGAGTTGTTCGTAGAAGAGATCTTTAACTTGGTCTTCAGCGTCTTCCGTTGGGGCGTAGCACTGTATGATGCTTACGTTTCGGAATTTGCATTTGAAGCGAGCTGATATGATTCTTTCTGACACTGGATTGAATCCGATAATTGAGCTGCGTACATTTCTATTTACGAGAATTCCTACGCCGTATCTACGACGCGTCGGATCGCCACTGTACATAAAATAATGCCCTGTTTGGCATGTGAAATCACCTTGTCCCAGCCATCTAGTTTCGGATAAGCCGAGAATGTTGATCCTGTAACGATTCATTTCGCGCCCAACCTGCGCTATACGTGAAGGTTCTGCAAGTGTTCTTATGTTCCATGTTCCAAATCTTGTCCTTTTTCGATAGCTAAAAGTCGTCAACGAGTTATCCTGTCCATTTCCGAGGCTTGTTACCGTTTCTTGGGTAGGGGTGTTTTTATCGGAAAGGTTACCAGCCTTTCGCGAACCACAACACGTCTGTGGGACGTACTGGGATTTGGCATCCAGTCCTGCCATGTGATTTTTGACAGAGTTTACCTTCTCTGGGCGTGTTTGGTCCGCGGGAGATATTTGATTTCTCTCCTACCACCCATATCTGGGAGGCGTTCGCTATCCGCCACCTGCGACGCGTCCTCTAGGGGTTACAGCCTCCCCCGAGGACGATGCTAATATGAACTGTACGGAATTTAGTCAGCCACTTACAAATTGTTTTTTCGCCTGTTGGGATCTGAAGCATTTTGTGAATAAAACCATTGTGTTTTATTGGCATACATAATATTAGACATATCACCAGACTATTTGCAGAGATTAACTTTCTTATTTCCTATTGGATTATAGCCACTTTATCCATTTCTTCCAAATTAACAAAATTGGCTATATCTTAAAAATTACCTCCCGACAGCCTTAAAATTTATAGTCGTATCTTTTGGAAGTTAGAGCTAACTAATAATGATATTGATTAAATACTAGTGGTGCCCTCAGATAAAAACAATACGAATTTTTCAGCCGACCTTTTAGTAGCAGGGTGCTAAGTTCCGATTTGATTAATGCTTGATGGCTTTACAAGTGTGGGTACGGCTTTAATAGTTCAACGGCAAGGCGGGTTACAAGCAGGAATTAACATAGGAATCCGCTTGGCAGTTGAAAGAAGCTAAATAAAGCATGTAGGGGTAGTATGCATAAATGTACAGGGTGTGCCATATTTTATGTCGCTATGTAAACATTGAATAACTTTTATTTGTATATATGAGTTATTTTTATTTAGTTTTGTTCATTTTTAATTTATAAAGACTAGTTTTTGAATACAAAATCAATAAAGTGGGGACCTTTATTGGTCAAAGGCAAATGAGCCCTTTTAGCAACCATTTCCATTTCTTTTCGAGCATCTCTAGCAGTAACCCCAAAAAGAAAAACCACCATTTATCGATATCGATTTCCATCGACTGTTTCTTTTTCCCAAATAGTTCAAACAGTTGACGATTTTCCACTATCCCGTGCTCAACAAGATTCGACATTAAACGACGAATAGTTTTGACATTGGCCACGATATTTTTGCCGATACACACGTTCAGTTGACAATTTCGGGGCGTTGTTTCAGTGTATAGCGATGTTCGAAACTGTACTGAACGGACGTGTCTAAACAAGTCGATCGGTTACAAAATGTTAAAGTCGTTCATTGGTTACATACCACACAAAAGATAGCGTACCCTCTACTATGTATGGGAAATTATTATTAAATAACCAACTGTGGAGCATAGACACAAGTTCAAGTGACTGCATTGCAAACACACTTAAAAAATGGATCTAACGTCGTCTGTTTAACTTCGTTGTTCAAATATTATATTTAAATACTTTGACGAAAATTCAAGTTTTAAGTAAACACTTTCAAAAAATGCAATTTTCATTAGAGTTGATTTGCCAAAATTACTTGAATATGCTTCTTTCCACATACACTTGTCCGACTTGGACCAAGCCTAAAATTCATTTTATGGTACTATGTAAATGCTTGCTTTACCGAATCTTAATTAAACGCATGTGCTTTAAGATGCATATCGTAGCACATGCGTTTAGTAGCACAAAAGTACGATTTATGAGGAATACTCCAGAAATACATGTATACACATACATACATATGTAGTGTATTGCATAAAAACAACAGAAGGGGCTTGGGGTTACCCAAGCTTTTATAATACGTATTTTCCTTTTTTTCCTATGACTAGTATATTAAAGGTACCTTAACAGAGTCTTACAAAATATGAATTTGAAACACTCCCAAGTCTTCTTCGGTGGTAAAAAAAATCGCTTCGAAATGCTTCGCCCGCAATAAAACTCTACTGCATTGATTTTTTCTGCTATTATGGCCGATTTTGGACGAACTTCGTCGGGGAAGATGATAGATGAGCTCGATTAATTTTTAGGTTTGGCTTTATCACCAACCACATGAAAAAGTACAAAAAGTGATTGGCGGTCACATAGCTTTTATGACAAAAAGTGTCAAACTTTTCAATGAAATTGTTAGATAGCATCTTTCACAATTAGTAATTCCAACATGCCAAATATTAATACCGACTTTTGTATTTGGCCAAGCATAGACGTTGTCAATCAAGTTTCCATTAATTTGAATAAATTCCATTGAATTTGAATTTTTATATAATAAATCTGAGAACAAGACAATCCACCATGGATCATAAAGCGGATGCCCATCCTCGTAAAAAAAAAATTTGGTTTGCTGCCAGGTTAGGGTAAGCAAGGGTAAAAGCAACTCAGCCTGAATTGTTATATAACACTAGTAGTCAAATTTCACACTTTTTTTTTCTCCAGAGATGAGACTTATATTTTATGTTAGGGCGATGTTTCAGCATTCAAAATCCGTTTTTTTTTTATTATCCTCTTATAGCTCGTTTTTTTCTAGGACTATTTTAGTGAAAAAAGGACCTTTTTCAAAAAATGGTGGCACATATGATGTCATGAAATCTGTACTAATTCGAATTTTTTCAACATTTCCCTCTAAAAGTAGAATAGAGTACCTTTCCATAATGCCCCCAATAATAAAAATCGGTAACCTGAAGAAAAAACCACAGCCGAAAATGTGTGCCCGAAAGCCCAAAAAACACAACATTTTGGTAACTTTTTCTACAAATATCGCTATTTCTTTCAGAAAAAGTCTGACGAACCTAAAAAGTTAGCTATTTGATGTGATTGGTCGTAATATGTAGATGCGATTTCAGTTTAGTGTTATCTTTTTATGATAAAAAATTGACTCTATTCTACTTTTAGGGAAAAAAAATGTTGAAAAAATTCGAATTAGTACAGATTTCATGACCTTTTCCACTAAAATAGTCCTAGAAAAAAACGAGCTATAAGAGGATAATAAAAAACGGATTTTGAATGCTGAAACATCGCCCTAACATAAAATATAAGTCTCATCTCTGGAGATTTTTCATCGTCGACTAGTGTAATTATCTTAAAATTTCTTAATATAAATATAAAGTTTTAGTATCTTCATCGTACGTAGCCAGAAGATCCATCGTATTCTCTATATTATTATCAGGCGTGGTGATGGTTTGTATTCTGTATTAAGTCCGCTATTATAATACTCGACCTAATGTTCTTAACCACGTCTGAAAATTTGTGCGTCACCATATTACATTTTAAACCGTTGCAGTCACAGCATAGGCTACACCAACTAATGCAACTAAATTTATGGTACCGCTGATGGTCGATAGACTTAAAAATTTAAATTATTGTATTCGCGAAACCATCGCGACTCACAATTCATAGTCTTTTATAGCTAGTTCTCCACCATTTAGTACCTCCACGAATTTTTCAATTACATGCTTCTAACGTTTGTTCGCAGAGTGCTTTCCTCATCTGCTTTCGTTGAAGCGTCTGCGTTGCTTGGCGACTTAATGCGATAAATTTGCATATTTTGATTGTGTTGCGGTCAACAACGGGTTGCTCTCTGAATTAATGGGATTTAACGGGCTTATTTAGAATCTATCAAACATTTTACAATTTTAATTAAATCATGTTGCCACAGAATGTCGTATAACGCCGAAGCAGGCGCCGCAACAAACGAAAATTTTATTTTTTATTTAATTTCATTTGGGCTTGCTCTGCGATGTAACGCGTAAGCAAGGTACTCATGCAAATTATCTTGTTAATACACCTAGTTCATTGACGAAAAAAAAAATATTTATGTGAATCAGTCAGGGCTGTGCCGAAATTGGCTTACCCCCACAAATTTATAAGAAAATTTAC
This sequence comes from Chymomyza amoena, assembly GCA_037043745.1. NCBI lineage: Eukaryota > Metazoa > Arthropoda > Insecta > Diptera > Drosophilidae > Chymomyza > Chymomyza amoena. The sequence goes on from JBAMAX010003882.1 coordinate 6,827, forward strand.
CATATCATCACCTTATTAGGCTCATATAAAACACCAAAATTTGTGACTCTAGAAGCTGAAAAACTTTAAAATTCGGAAGTTAAATGTTATACTTATAAATAAGGTGTTCGCAGTGTTAAATTTGGATTTGATAGTGCATTTTTTTTAATGAGAATTTTATTGCTCATCGAGATATGGCTTTTCAAATACGAGCTTAAAAATAAAAATCCAAAATAACAAATCGTCAAAATAGAAGAGGTCGACCATAAAAGTGGCGCGCTTTTCACATACAGTGTGCCACTAAAGTCATAGTACAGCATGCGATTTTACACTTAAATGCAAACTCCTCCCATATTGTTTAAATTTTCCAAAAACTAATGATGAGGTTTTCTTAAATATATATTTTTAAACAATTATCAAAAATAAAAACAACAATTCATTAACAAGTTTCCTTAAATTCTAAGAAATTGTAAAAAATGGCATTAATTCAGCGCCACAAAAGTCTTAGTACACTTAGACGGAATACCGAATTTACGTTGTTGCAGCTGGTTTGTTTTGATTTTTGCAAAGGGACCTTTTTGCATATGCTTTGCTTTACTTTCGTATGCGCGTGTGGGAATTTTGCAAACGTGACTCGTAAGCTCCTTTCAATTATTGAATTTACACGTAAAAGATGGAAAATCGTATTCCGAAATTGGAAAAATTTTGTCAAGACTCCAGTCAAGAGTCCAAAAGGTCATAACTCGTGTAAAAAACGAAGATTGGGGTTAAAACAAACCCAGGAATGGTCTATGTATCTTTCGTCCGCCCGATTAATAAATACTCTCTTTCTTTTGGAGCCTTTAATACCATATTTATCAGCACAGATTTGAGTCGGTACTTTAGTAGTTTTCCACTTTGGGTCTTCGTGGCACTTTATTCTGGAAGACTTCATATTATTAAGTTGCCATTGGGTCTTCATGGCACTATATTCTGAAGGACTTCGTATTATTAAGTTGCCAATATGAAAGAAACGCAGAACATACCACCAGTGTGCTATAAGGGAATAAAAAAAAAAATTATTATACTTACAATATTTTTTATTAACAAACAGTCAATTTTCGATCGATCCTATGTGACTGTAGCCCCCAGCTACATTATATATTCAACCGATTTTGATCTACTACATTTAATTGGTGGGGAACTCTAAAAAAAAATATATACGATATGTTCACAAACAAACCAAAAAATACGAATTTTCCGTTAAAAATGTTTTTTGATCAATCGGTCCTATGGGGGCTATGAGATATAGTAAACCGATTTCAATCGAATGCCACAATTTTACGGTTTCTTAATAAATAAACGAATTACCCATCTAAAACTTTTATGTTTTTTTCGAGCTCCTCTGAAGCTACTAGGAGCTATATTGCATAATGTGGTAAACGGTATGAAAAGTAATTTACGAGGTATGTTCAAAAAGTAATGTAACTTAAGCAATTTCGCGGGCAACGTATCTTCGATTATCGATTTTTTTTGTTTTGTTGTGTTGTGTTGGTACACTCTTCCGGAACATCTGTACCAAATTTCAAGTGAATGGCATTTTTTGTTTGGTTGTGAGAGGCGTAAAGGTTATAAGTGTTTTGCGTGCTCGGCGATTTTTTGTTATCGAAAAATATTGATCAACGGATTTTTTTGTGTAAAAAATAAAATTAAGTGCTCCGTTACACTTGAAATGTTGACAGTGAAACTGTTCTGATTAAAAAAAATGTTTACAAGTGGTACAAACTCTTCCAAGATGGCCGGGAAGATGGCAATGACGAGCCTCGCTCTGGACGCCCAAGCACGTCAACAACTGATGAAATGTAGTACAGATGTTCGGGAAGAGTGTACCAACACAACAAAACAAAAAAATCGATAATCGAAGATACGTTGCCCGCGAAATTGCTTAAGTCACCTTACTTTTTACTCTCGAAGGCTCTAACCATTTGGAGAATTCATTGACCGCCAATGGAAAATATTTTGGATGGTGTAGCCCTAAATAAATTTGCGAATCCCTGCCACAAAGAAAGAAGTTACTCTCTTTGATAAACAAGATGTATTCGCTTTCTCTTACTTGTTTAATTAATGTAAACAACGAACGCCGCTTCGAGTCCATGTTTGCATTTGCATCAAAGTCGTTGCGCTCAGAATTGACTTTGACACGTTTTCTGACTTAATTTTAGTTTATTGCTTTTTATTGTTTGCTGTTTTCTTCTGGATGCTCGATAGAGAGACAAGTTGCCACCTTTGCGATGCTACGATAGAGGAACGTTGCCGTAGTGGCACGCACGTGTTGCGGCTTAGAGTGCCACCGAAATGCACTCTACGTAGTTCCTTTTTTTAATTCGTGCACTGACTCAGTTGACGGCTTTCAGATAGAAATCAGCTGCTGTTAAAATGTGAAACTTGGGCGTCATCTCGGGCCGGCCACCCCCTTTTGGAAAGCATTTTGCTATGGGCAGAGTGCACTTTGTTTACAGTTCTCACGCATGTGACTTCAAAATGACGGATTGGAGTAGGCATATATTTGTACAAGAGCGCTGGTTGTGTGGTGTCCTTATTAGATAACATTGCTGGTGCGGGCTTCGGCACGCGTTCGTTTATTGGGCTGCGATAATGTTAATTATTACTCTAATATATTCATCGGGTCTCACCAAAATGAGACATTATGGCTGGACACGTGGCACGGTTTAAGTGTTGTGATAAGGCAAGTTGAACAACGCATAAATATTAGCGATTGAGTAAAGTGATCAACCTTTGTTATGATTTGATTTTGGTACGCTGATCGATGGGTACTTTTAAAACAAGTCATATGTAAATTCCAAGAAACTTATCCCTTAGTGTTATCAACAAAAACTTGGTGATAGATAAGTATTTCTTACTGGGCGAGCACGTAAGTCCAGTTACTGTCAATGAAGGATGTTAACGAACTTTTCGTTCCAAGATATTGCGCATTGCGACAAACGATCAATGTTTTGGTAATTTTAACCGGTCACTTGGTTTCCAAAATTGGGACTTTCACGGACCGCCGCAGTGGCGCAAATTCCACTGAACTTTTTTGTTGTGGGGATATTTGAAGACGAAAGACTTTGACTCAACTTTAGACAAGAGCAATTGATTGGAGCTAACATTCATCTCCAGGAGTTCAAAAGTCGCGTTGGCAGCTCTAACATTTATACGACTTTGTACCACTAGTTTGCAATAAAATCCGGTATATTGCTTAAGACCATCAAAAGCCATTTGATGGCCAAATTAGGTTACCTTGGTAAACAAGCAAAATCAGCAGAATTTTTAACAGAAAATGTTTTTTTTTGACTGATCGTTCCTATGGGTGCTATATAATGTAGTCAACCGATTTTGATCAAATTTGGTACTATGCTTACGTACTCTAAAAATCTTTTGAGTGTCAAATTTCAAAACATGTTTTTTACCGATTGGTCATATGCCAGCAATATGAAAAGTTAACCGATTTTGATCAAATATGGAGCAGTGCTTGGATACTGTAAACAACTTTGGACAGCCAAATTAGGTTATCCATCTAATCTATGATGTAATAAGGAATCTAATATACGCATAAGATGGAAAACTCTTAAAAAACCCGAAATTGTAAAGGAATTTTCCACAGTGCAGCCAACTTTTTTTTACCACTGGGCACATTGGGCCAGAAAGCCAAATTTTTGGCAGAAACTCGAAAAAGAAAGTTACAGACATGAAATTTTGTATAGTTGATTGTTACGACATATGTATATAAGAACTAAGATATTTCTGACCTTATTAGATGCATTTTTGCTGGTTGCGAGTTTTTTTATAATGCACTATTAACGAAGAGATTTATAAAAATAATGTAGAATATAGTCATGCCATGAATATGCCAATTTATATTTTAGCTTACCAATTATATAATTAATTCTAATAAAACAAGCTGTAATTAATTTTTAACAGTCCTTTTACAAATACAATTCAGACGAAAACAGATTTTCTGTCTTGCGAAGTGTTACGATTAACAGTGTCACTGCGATTATCTGTAAAATGATTATTATTATTAAGGATGTAATTGTCACAATTATTTAAATATCAATGTTTTTTTTTTTGCTTCGAGCCAGTCTTTAATAAGAATTAAGCTTGATGAGCAATCAATCCATTGCCGTTGTAAAACATTAGTCATGTTATTTATTCTTCGCTTGCTCTATTGTAACTGGCATAAATATCGGAAGATCGGCTTTTGTGAATCGCCAGCATGTTGCAATATTGGCTTTTTGTATAGGAGTTTTCGAGAAAAAACGCCAAAGCCTCAAGGATACCAGCTCCGAAATAAAAAGGGTTTTCCTTACTCGATTTGAGTCATTTGAAGCAAGCTAAGTATTTCTCAATATTAAAGCCGTGTCTTTTTTGTTTGATTTTTTGGCCGAAACTGCAGAGGCGTGCCCAAGAAGTGGTGTGTTGTGAGTTTGTTTAGCTGCCAACTCGGATGCTAGGTTTTTTTTTAAACTTGGTCCAGATTCACTATATTCCATCAGTGGACGTCTTACTATTTTTGAAAATTACTGTATAGACTTGTTTAAAGATGAGGAACCCTAAGCTATCGAATGAAAAAATCATTTTTGACGATAGCCACTTGGAATGTTTTTTATTAAAAGTTTTCAAATTTCTGCCGTATTTTGGCCAGTTTCATGGAATAGAAGTAGCAAAGTTTTTTACTTTTGCATAAATTTCATATTTTTTCTCTGCGCTTAAGTTGTAGTTAATCAAGTTAATCAAATATTCAGCGCGAAACCTCGGACGCCTTTCGACTATCGCATTCCAGATATTGATCATCCTAAGCAACGAAATGGCAATACCCGAAAACCCGCTAAAGGCCGCAAAAAAGCATAAAAAGGATAAATTAGAAAATATTTTGTACTTTTAAGTTACATTAAAACTTTTTTGCAGAATCTTGCAGAAAGTTAGTTTTGTTCCATAACACAGTGCAACACAAAAAATGGAAACAACTTCTCTTTTCGCTTTTTTTGAAATACATCCTGAAACTAGAGAAACCCCCAAAGGATTTTGCTCAAAGTCATCAATAAGATAGTTTTTTTTTATATCCACAATTTTCCCGCACAAACCTGATTTTTTGGGAATAAGACCATTTTTTGGAGTCTACATATCGTAGACCGTTCGGAATTTCGTTTTCATATCTTCAGAAAAGTTTTGGACCAAAAAGAAACTGTATCGAGTGTCACAAAATTACTAATATTTTTAAAAAATTACCATATTTTTATGCTTCTTACTATACACAGCTAAACTATTGGAAATCTAGCATTCCTATATTTAGCGAAATAATTGCCAGTAACAATCAAAACTCTCTTGCACATGCCAACTGCATCCGAACATTGCTTAATACCTTTTGGCAGTACGAAAGTGAACTATTTTGCAGAACATTTTTTTCTAAAAACTAGTAGTTTGATTTTTATCATGAAATTTATTGCTCAGTATATAAAAGTTACAAAAAAAGGGGAAAAAAAGTATCAATCGATATCCATTGAAGTTGACGCTTGTTGTGGTTTCGATTTTTTGGTGGTGGTTCAAAGTCATTGTCTGACTCTGTATCGTCCGAGCTAGAAAGAGAATCCAGAGCTACATCTCTGTCAGTGCGTCCATCATATTCAGTGTCTTCCGGGCTTATTTATACTTATTCGCATCTACAACTTTGCAAAAGACATTAAATAAATTTTTTTTGAACGGTTTACGATATGTGGACTTGATTAAATACACAGATGTAACAAATTAGCAAATATAGTGAAACGCTTTTTTAACCAAACATTCTACATACCCTTGCCATTATTTTCCGTTATTAAAATAAACCTTATATTTAAGGGCTTGACACGCAAACAAAAGAAAACTTCATATAAAAAAAAAAAACACCTCACAAACGTTTTGTTCCAAAACGTTCTCCGGGGTGGTATGTAGACGTAGACCAGTGCTGGTTGATTTTTTGTTTTTTTACGCCAGAACCTCGCCATAGATGGCGCTATCAGCAAAATTAAGCTGTTCGAATTTGGCACCAAAAATAACTCTTTTTTTTTGCTAGGTGGCTTTTTTCTTGTCTCCGTCTAGCCCTTTACAAATATTAAATGTACAAACTCGAAAAGTTAACAGTTATTTTCGCGCCGTTTTTACTGCAACGCGCGTTGCAATAAAATCAATAGTATCTGTGCAAAGTGGCGATGTTAATTTGTATGAATTTTTTGAATTTGTACCGAAAAGTCGGTTTTGTGGCCCAATGTGCACCGAACTAGTGTTGGGTTGCTCATGAGTGAGTGAGCAAACAAGAGCAACTCACTACAAGTGAACAAGTGAGTCAACTCAGCAAAGTTGCTCTTTTTGGCTTACTTGCTCAATACTCACTTTGTCTTTACTTCACTTACTCACTTGATCTGTGGCGGGAAGTTGTACATTCTTTTTTTGTTTTCAAACGAAAAGTAGCGGCATATTTGGCATGGTAGCGCTACATTTCAGACTAAAGAAACAAAGTTTTATTTTTCTGTTATATAATTCCATCAGGACAACGCCAGGCCACACATCTTTGGTGACGCGCCAGAAGCTCCGGGAGCTCGGATGGGAGGTTCTTTTGCATCCACCGTATAGTCCGGATCTCGCACCAAGTGATTACCACCTATTTCTGTCCATGACGAACGCACTTGGTAATCGGAAGTTGTCCACAAGAGAGTCCTGTGAAAATTGGCTCTCCGAGTTTTTTGACAATAGGGAAGCGAGCTTCTATAAGAGGGGCATTATGAAGTTGGCATCTCGTTGGGAACTCGTCATCGAACAAAACGGCGCATATTTGACTTAAATCGCATTATTATAACCAATTTTATGAACAATTGAAAATTCAATAAAAGTACCGCAAGACTTTTTTGACAACCTAATGCAAATGAGACAGACTGCTCACTGAGTGAGCAACTGAGCAAGACTACTCACCCACTTAAAAGTGAGCAACTGAGCTAACTCATCAAAGTGAGCCATGTTTATGTGAAAATGTGAAAAATGCCATTAAAGCGCCGACTGCCTAAAAAGTATTGTTGATATAACAGAAAGAAGCCAGCTCTATCGGGACCAAAAACTACTGTCTTTTAGATTCATATAAAGGTTGTGAAAATTTTTAAAAAGTGCAACACCAAATACGTCTTAAAAGACAATAATTTTCATCCGAAACAACTAACTAACTTCATCATCGTATATTTCCAATAATCCGCCAATTCAACATTATTTTTTGAGAAACTCAAGAAAACTATTGCAAACTATCTAAATATAATTGTGCTTGCTTCAATAAATAACATAACACATTATTTTCAAGATCTCAAGTTAAAAGCCCTATATGTTACTTCAATAGTAATTGAATCCAGAATGTATGCAGATGTTTTTAGAAAATCACAAACCTGATAATATAATGCTTATTGAAAGAAAACTAACAGACATGAAGTGCGCTGAGCTTAGTGTGGACGATTTTGCATTTTGAATTATTTTATTATTATTATAGCTATTTTCTCATAATTTTAAAACGATCTGCAATGATTTTGTTGACCATCCATAATTTATCACATTCACTTTAACTACTTACACATAAATTTTGTTTATGGCTAAAAACCGAACAGCTGTTGTTGCTGATTGTGCCATCTATAGTTTACTATTGGCTTAAAAAAAAAAAAACGAACCAAACAACACTGGTCTACATTACACCTGCAAAACGCTGCTGTTACCAAACGCTTGCAGGCAATTTTATTATATGAAGTTTTCGTGTCTGCGTCTAGCCAGCCCTTTAGGAAACAATAGAACTTGACAGTTTATTTCAAATACCAAAACTAGACCACACCCACAACTACTACATAATGACCGGTGACATAAATTGCAAACATGTATACTGGAATAATACAAGCAATAATGTATCGGAAAATAATTTAATAACTATAATTGACAGTAATGGCATAAGATACAGACAAAAATTATTTGCATACCAAATAAAAACATCTTTATCTCGAGGCAGCTCCTTTTAAACAATCGCATTTATTGACAGAAGGCTTTAAATAAAACAGGAAAACCATTCACCATATTGCTTTCCAACTCTTGCTTATGATAGCGACCGTAATGGAATAGTAATTATAGTCTCAATGCCCAACAACCAACATTTCGGCTTCCTTCAAAATTAAATTATACGTACACCAACTAGAATTCATTTAACTATAAAATTTAAAATGTGATTTCAAGAACCCCAGCTATGTATATGCTAACAAAAGATATTTAACTAAGATAGAAATAAATGAACATCTTGAAAGAATCTCAAATATTAATTTAATCTCAAAACCCCGATAATGATATTGCACATACAAATCTACTAATTAAATACCTACAAATACTTTCTTTAATTAATAGACATAATAAATTAAAGCAAACACTCTTAAATCCTGATTATAACTTTTTAAAAGTGCAATTAAAATTGATTCGCAAATAAAAATTAGAGAGCATCTCAATTGGAGCCAACACAAAATCTCATCATCAAAATCTAATCTACAAAAATTAAGCACCAAAAATTAATCTCTCCTGCCAAAAATAATAAAACAATACTTTGCCAAATATACCGCTAATTAAAGTACAATTAAATGAAGCTCACCTTATTGTGAAAGCCGAAGTAGATCCACAATAAGGTGAGCTAAATTCAAGTGAAAACTGTTATAGTTATATAGTTATAGTGATATTTTTTTATTCTGATCGGGGTACACATAGAGAAAGTTCATTATTAGAAGGTGATTGACCCCAATAACTCTTTAATAAATATATTGAACTTTGCTTCAATATAATTTTATCTATTAAAAACTATTACGAAGCATCTCGCCGAGCAATTACATCCTTCTCAGACACAAATCTCGCTAGCAACAGTAGTACACAAAATGATGACTTAATCTCCAAACATATTTTGACACAAAATTTTAAGAAACTCAAAAGCTAACTTTCAATTGCGCATAATGAAATTCCAAACGTTGTACTGAAAAATCTTCCACACACTTTAATATCCACTTTAATATCCCCAATATCTCTTGAATAACACACTCAATAATTCATATTTCCCAACCCAATGGAGAATAGCTAAAGTAGTACTACGAGGTGTGGTCAAAAAGTATCGCGAATTTTGTGTTTTTCACAAAAATTATTTATTTATTCATATTTATTTTGACCCCTTCAAAGTAATCCCCATGAGATATTATACACTTGTGCCAACGGTTATTCCAATCTTCGAAGCACTTCAAAAAATCTTTTTTTTTTACTTTGTTCAGCTCCTCCTTCGATGCCGTCTTTATCTCGTCAATCGTAGCGTAGCGTCGTCCTTTCATGGGCCTCTTCAGATTAGGGAACAAAAAAAGTTACAGGGGGCAGATCTGGGGAATACGGTGGCTGCGGCATTATTAGTGTGTTGTATTTCGCCAAAAAGTCTCGCACAAGCAACGATGTGTGAGCAGCAGCGTTATCGTGGTGCAAAAGCCAATTTTTGTTCGTCCACAAATCCGGGCGATTCTGGCGGATTGCTTCGTGCAAATTGGGCATAACTTGCAGGTAATATTCCTTATTGACCGTTCTAACCTGTGGCAAGAACTCATGATGCACCACGCTCCTGCAATCGAAGAAAACTGTAGGCAAAACTTTCACATTCGACCGAACTTGGCGCGCTTTTTTCGGTCTTGGTTCGTGCGGCAGCTTCCATTGAGATGATTGAGCTTTGGTTTCCACGTCATAACCATAAACCCACGATTCGTCACCAGTTATGACCCTCTGGAGCAAATTTGGGTCGTCGCGGACAGAGTCCACCATCTCATTAGCAATATTCATGCGATGCTGTTTTTGGTCGAAATTTGGTCGAGCCAATCGATATGTCTAGGTCCTCAGCAACTTCTCCTACGGTGATTCGACGATTGGCCTATACCATTTTCTTCACTTCAACAATTTCGTCTGTTATTGAAGGCTTCTCCGTATGCCACAGTCAACATTCAGAATGCGTCCGCGCATTTAATTTCGTTTTTCACACAAAATTTGATACAGGTTCTTTGATCCATTTTTTTGAATAGGTAAAAATCGAAGAAGTGCCAAAACACATGCAAGCAAAGCAGCTGTCAATAAATTAAGTGAACAGTCAAAATTGCCGAGCTTGTCTGCAGAAGTGAGAGACATGAGTACCAACATAACGCCGCAAAAAAATCGAAATTCGAATATACGTAGCCCGCGAAAATTCAAAATTCGCGATACTTTTTGAGCACACGTCGTATTTTAAAAAAGAAGAAAGACTGCACAGATATAAATAAACCCTTGCTATAAACTTACTCAAATTTAAAATAAAAAAAAAAATATACAAAAGATTGGCTTTCAAAAATAAACACAAGCAAATGCGAAACAATTTTATTCCGACCTCCTTCTAAATTTTGCAACTAAAACATCAAATTAACTACAGATTCATAATTAAGAGTAAAGCCTTCTTTGCAAGTAAACTATTATTACACTGAAAATAAGTTGATCCTAAAGCCAAAATACTCATTTACCAAGCATTTATAAAACCAATAATCCCGTATGCATGTGCTTTATGGTTCAACATATCACCATCACACATGGATAAAATTTGGCAATTTAAAAGGAATTATCTGAGAACATGCACTTAACTATGCAGATCTCCACATAGCAACTACGCAAGATTCACTTCAAACAATAGACTATACAATACAACCAATATCTCAAAAATAGACAACTAAATCAAATCAATACGACATCACATCCTAATGGCCCCTTACTATGAAAATAAAAGTTATATTATAGTAGCAATACACCCATACCTTGCTTTACGGCTTAGATACGTTTCACGAGACTTGGCCACAAGGCGAAAAGCCATATAAGGAATCAATTAGTCTAATGGAAATTCAATAGGATCGGTTCCAAATATGTTAAATATGTTTATCATTCAAAATTATTTTTTTTTTATTTAATTTAAATCAAAAATACATCATACCTTTGTAAATAAAATAATAACAGGCTCTAAAATCCAACAATAATCTATACACAAAAATGAATCAACTTCATGTTACATTAATTATAATAATTTTTTTTAATGGCTTCGATCTAAAGACGATGTAGACATGGTAACCGGCAGAGCACTGTCGTCATCACTTTTCGCTGGTTAGGATGGGCCTGCCTTGAAAAAATTGTCCAACGTTGTTTGTCTGGCCTTCTTGTCTATTTCGTTCTTTAGTGATTTATAACAGCTAATGGCGCTCTCCGGGATTGCCACCTTGCCGTGGTGAGGGGACTCAGTAAGTATAGTAATCCCATGAGCAGTGCCGGCGGTAGCGTAGCTCCTGGTGGGGCCTCCCAAGCCGGTAAGGTCGAAGGTGAATGCCGAAACCAAGCGCAATCCACAACATTAGCGCCTGTTTCATCAGGTTAGGTGGGGCTCAAAACGGGAGTCTGATCTTGCACCAAGCGGCTCCCTTTACAAATGTGTCATTAAAGCAGGACTGGATGCTGAACACCAGTACGTCCCACAAACGTGTGGTGGTTCGCGAAAGGTTGGTAACCTTCCCAATAAAAACTTCCCTACCCAAGAAACGGTAACAAGCCTCGGATATGTATCACACAACCCGTTGATGACCTTTAGCTATCGAACACGGACAAGAAAAGGAACATGGAACATAAGAACACTCCCGAAATCCTCCCGTATTGCTCAAGTATGCCGCGAGATGGATCGCTAAAAGATTGGCATACTTGGCTTATGCGAATCAAGATGGGTCTATCAGGTGGATTTTAAAAGGTGGAGTAAAAAGATGTGCACGCAGTGATAAGGACGCATTCCTGAATGAGCTACCCCACGATACAGAGACAGTTGCAAGGCTTGGAAATATGAAAACAGTGTACAAACGTATAGGAGAATTAACCAGAGAAAAACGCGCAGTACCTCCCCTTAAGGACGATGCAGGCAATGTAGCCACTACCACCGAATGGCAACTAGATATATGGAGTGAGTTCTTCGAGGACAATCAATCACCAAACCCATACATAAGCATGGGTGCTGGGGCCCGCAGAAACCATATCAGGGGCACACCAACATCAAAACCAAGCACCGCCGAGATAGAAGAAGCAATACGTAGCCTGGAAAATAACAATAACCACCATAATAACCTGATGGGGCCCCCGCCGAACTTTTCAAAGCCGAACCACGAGGGCAACATAGTGCCTATCCCAAAAAAGGGAGATTTAACCCTATGCCGCAACCACAGGGACAGTACACTGCCGAACACGTCTCAAAATGAGGCCCAGTAAACGCCGTCATACGATGCAAACAAAATGGTTTTAGGCCAAATTGATCGTGTGTTGACCAGATAAATTTTCTTAGAATTATCGTTGAACAATCCATGGAATGGAGATCGCCTCTTCTACTTATCTTTATAGACTTTGAACGCGCACAGTAGACTGAAATGCGATTTGGGGCGCTCTCACTAGCCTCGGAGTACCTGATCACATCACCGACTTAATGGAAGCTCTTTACAGTAACTCCACATGTACGCTACAAGAGAAAGAGACGCCGGACGCTTTCATTGAACAAGGGTGTTCGACAAGGCTGCGCTTAATCACCTCTACTTTTTCTTATTGTCTTAGATATGGTCATGAAAAAAGCAAACCAAGACCCCCGACAGCTATACAATGGGGCCCATTCGAAGTGCTTGGTGATATCTGTTTACTCGCGCATAACTTCGAACATATGAGCAGTAAGCTATCCATGCTAATTCAGAATGCTCAAAAAATCAATTTTCAAAAACCCAAACTAATGAGATTACAAACTCGTAACAGCACGCCACTAACAGTGCGGCACGAAGAAAGAATGGAGACAATTGAGGAGGTCGAACAATTCTGCTAGATAGGCAGTATTATTATAAAAGATGGCGGGACCGAAGCAGATGTGGGCAGCAGAATTAATGAAGCGCGAGAAGCGCTTCATACTATAAGCTCAGCAACGTTATTCGGGCGCTCAAAACCTTGCGACACACAAAACTCTGCATTTTTAATACCAGCGTTAATACCAACTGCGAAAAGTGAAAAGTAACAAATGATATGACTAAGATATTGCGCGGCTTCGTTAACCGATGTCTTAGAAGAATACCCGGCATATGTATATTGACCGAACATCATTAGCAATGAAGATCTGCAAATTCGGACTGCTACTATTGTAGATCCATCCACCTTGAAATAAACAAAAAGTGGCTGTGGATTGGGCACACGTTGCGAAAAGAGCAAAGTAATATTATAAGAATGGCACTATAATGGAACCCGCAAGGGTCAATAAGAAGAAAAAGACCCAAAATAACATGGAACGAAGTGTTCAGAACGAGGCGCAACGATCATGGCAGCAACTTAAAACAATTGCTATCAACCGAGATCGATGGAAGGAAACTAGTCACCGCCTTATGCTCTGAATAAGAGTGACAACACAAACTTATTTAATTTAATTTTTAAATAGATATAATTCTGTATACTCAAAAATAATAATAATGGCTAAGTTAATTCCTCGAGAAACTTTAGCGCTACGTTTGACGCGACGCCATAGCACAGGCATGCTTGTAAGATAAATATACAAAGTAATAAGCTGCTGAATTACCTATCAGCTGTAAGCTTCTTTAAAAAAAGTTATTGTAATTAATTTAATAATAACAATTCACATTTCATGTTTCAGTTTAGTTATAGTTAAAAAGCGGCGTAAATAATGTTACACACATACACCAATGAATAATGCAAAATTTAAGTCTTTAAAATAAAATGAACCTTTAGAAAAATTAAAACTATTTTAAATTGATTTTATTTTGTGTCGTTTAAATTAACAGCATTTACCATCTAATTTAGAATTAAATAACATACATTACACAATTAATTTTACAACAAGAACAACAACTATAATACAATTTTACACCACACATATTTTAAATTATTTAGCTAAAGGCCCTGGTAGCCACGGCTTATAACATTTAATTGTTAGTTTTTATTTTTAAATTTAAGCTAGCTTTATATAAATAAAATAAATTAACAGCATAGGGAGCGAATTCAACAGATGGGTAACTTTCACTCTACCCACCACATGAATACCCTTTTGGACTACCCATGAGGTAGTGTCGCCGGTACCCTTCTTCTAGGACATTCTGTACAAAAAAAAGAAATGAAGCAATGCGTTAGTGGTGACTTGTAAAGTGGGTAGACGTGGTCTGCTAGTAAGGGTCCATTTCAGCACATCCGAACTAGTGCGCAGTACTGCAGGGTAGATATCCGAGAGCGACTACGTTCTTTGGGGCAGCACTTAAGATTTTGGCTTCATACCATGCCAAGCGTCAACACAGACCTACTTTATTTTTAGCTTATTTATTTCTATTATTGATTTTTTATATGTATGTATATATAAAAAAAAATATAGAAATATGTAGTATGTAAATGCTTGTATTGAGGACGAGTGGATTAAGAATATGGTCATTCAAACTCTTACTTTGATTATCCCCCACACAGTTAAACTATCACGATGTTCTTTACAGCAAAAATGCATCATTAACCATATTTACTTCGTTTTATTGAAGTTAAGAAAAGCCAAGACATCAGTCAAGCAAACCCAAAACATCATAACATAGGAATTAAGACAAGCAGCATTCATCATAGAATCCAAAATCACATAAAATCCATATGTATGCTGTATGTATTTCTTGAACGACGGACGCAAGTCCATTGAGGCAAAATATGTTTAACCAGAAGCCTCTGGGCATAAAGGTTACTACAAAAAAAAATTCATCAGAGGAACACAAATATCACCCCAAAAAGAGTACAACATAAAGGAAGAATTCAGAAACCTATGTAGCACTATGTACTGGTACATATAAACATGTGTATGTACATAATTACGGTGGAGTAAAAATGTAAAAAACGAGTTTTCTTTGTATTTTCTATTTGACTAGCTCTTCGGCTGTGGGTGCAAACTCGGGTTATAGATCTTACAAGACGGATGAGATGTGGGGCGATTTTACGTTTTTGATTTTTTGCGGAAATCTTTGCTTTAACCCGATATATATGCTGGACTCTGTGATTCTCTCTATACGGAAATACCGCGGTGCCCCCGTGACTGTTCCAAAGATTTTGACCTTAACTCGGAACCTTATGTCTAAATTGGTTTCAGCGCAGGATATACAGAAGGCCTTTATAGTCCAGGCTAAAGGAAGAGCGAGCCAGCTTCAATCACGGGATCCTAGGAGGTTTTTTTATTTTTAAAAGGACTATAAGAAATGGAAATAAAGGAATAATTTTTTTTTTTTTTAATTTTTATCATTCCTGCTCCGTTCTACCTGGTAATAAAATCATACCTAAAGGGTCGTAGGTTTTACGTCCAGGAACAATGTGAATCATCTTCGCTGCAATGTATTAACGCCTTAGTTCCGCAAGGTATTGTGCTGGCTCCAGTATTGTCTGGAGCTGACTTGCCAATTTCAAGAAGAGTAGACGTCGCAACTTACGCTAATGAAACGGCAATAATTGCATTTAGCATATCTTCTGTGGAAGCATCTTAACTTCTGCAGTCTCAGCTGAATTTGTTAGAGGAATTGTCAACCGAATGGAAAATAGTAGTAAACTCGCAGAAATCCACCCAGAATACATTTGTATTGAGAGAAGGAAACTGTCCATCAGTTAGGCTATACGGATCTGAAATTCCCCTAAGTGATGTCGTTAAATAACTTGAAACTCACCGGGATAAAGACGACGTGTAAAAAACGACGAAAATTAAAACGAAAAAATGCACTGGCTACTAGGGCGTAACTCTCAACTCAGCCTCGAGAATAAAGGCCGTCCTAAAACCTATTTGGACATATCGCATTCCGTTAAGAGGCTCGGCGAGCGTCTCTAATCTTGAAGTGCTACAGCGCTTCCAATCGAAAACTTTGAAAATGTTCTTAACGTTCCGTAGTATATGTCATATGCCGAAATACACAAAGATATACATATTCGCTCTGTAAAAGAAGAAGTCAACCAATTCAGCAATAGGTGCATCCAAAGACTACACTAGTCGACAAATTTCACACTTTTTTTCTGCAGAGATGAGACTTATATTTTTTTATGTTAGGGTAATGTTTCAGCATTCAAAATTTTGTTTTCCTTAAAAGTAGAATAGAGTACCTTTTCATAATGCCCCCAATCATAAAAATCAGTACCCTGAGGAAAAAACTACATCACTATTTCTTTCAGAAAAAGTCTTACACACTTGATAAGTTAGCTATTTTATGTTTTTGGTCGTGATATGATGATATGATAGTGATATGATAAAAATGAATTGATTAGTTGAAGTTTTATATTTTATTTATATAGTGCTTAGAAGTTTTTTAAAATACTCAAGCACTGTACCAAATTTGATCGGAATCGGTTGACTATATCATAAAACTCCTTTAGGATCAATTGGTTAAAAAACACATTTTTTAACAAAATACGTTGTGTTTCGTTTGTTTTTGAAAATACTGAAATTTTGCTTGGAGTAGTTCTTAAAAGTACCCAAACACTGTACCAAATTTTATTGGAATCGGTTAACTATATAGTATAGCTCCCATAGAAATGATCGGTCGAATAAACATTTTTGTTTCAAAATTCTTCAGTTTTTGGTTGTTTATGAATAAATTTGGTAATTAAATTTTTGGTGTTCTTAAGCAATATACCGGAAAGTATAGTTCAGTTTTGTCAACATCATGAAACAAATCATGATTTTTTTCTACTTGCGGTGATGCATCGAACTGCTGGTGTTCAATAGACAATTCGAATTTCACGCAAAATTGTTTTTTTAAAGGTAATGGCTCCTACTTTCTATAAAAAAGATGAGTGAACTACATTTTAAAGGTCAAATACAGTTAAAAATGACAACAACAAAATATCCCGAAAAAGCTTTTTTTTTTTTTCATTTTTACTAAAAATTCAATGTCAGTCATCTTTTACCATAAAAAGAAATCATGACGAATAACTTAAAATACGTAATTTTTCAGGTGGGTAAGACTTATTCTGAAAGAAATAGTGATTTTTGGGCTTTCGGACACACAGTTTCGGCTGTAGTTTTTTCTTCAGGCTACTGATTTTTGATTTTCTGATTGGGGGCATTAAGGAAAGGTGCTCTATTCTACCTTTGAGGAACCAAAAAAATGTTGAAAAAATTCGAATTAGTACAGATTTTATGACATCATATGTGCAACCGTTTTTTGAAAAAGGTCCTTTTTCACTAAAGTAGTCCTAGAAAAAAAAACAAACTATGAGAAGCTAATAAAAAAACGGATTTTGAAATCTGAAACATTGCCCTAACACAAAATACAAGTCTCATCTCTGGAGATTTTTCATCGTCGCCTAGTGTTATTATACCATACCAATAGTCTAGCTATAAATTTAACAGACAAAAGACAATAATACAGAAGAATACAAAGATTATATGCTCTTGATCTTGCATGTAGATTTGAATCCTGAATTTTATTATTTATTTTTTGTTTGTTATTTACTCTCAATGGAGAATAGTTGCTCCTGTTATTTTTTATACCCTGTACTATATGGTACAAAGGGTATATTAAGTTACTTACATAAAATATGATGTATGTCCGTCTGTACGTTTAAACGTCTAGATCTCAGAGATGGTAAAAGGTAGAGTAACCAAACTTTCACATTTGATCACATATTATGCCATCGGAGACAAATTTTTATTTTTTTTTGATATCGGGGATAAATTATGTAGCTCCCATATGGGTGTTTGAGACGACCTTGACAAAAAAAAAGTTTTAGATGAATTATTCGTTTGTTCATGAAGATATCTTAACCGTAATTTGATTAAAATCGGTTGACTATATCATATAGCTCCCACAGGACCGATCGGCCAAAATAACTTTTTTAAAGCAAAATTCGCCATATTTCGTTTTTTAATAAAGATATCGTAAGCAGATTTGGCGTTTGCAAATTTTTTAGAGCACTTAAACAATGTGCCAAATTTGATCAAAATCGGTAGACTATATTATATAGCTCCCATAGGACCAATCGGTACAAAAAAAACGTTTTTATACAAAATTCGATGTGTTTTGTCTGTTTGTAAAGATATTTTAACTAAATTCGGCATTTTTTTAAGTTATTAAAGCGCTGTGTCAAATTTTATCGAAATCGGCTGACTATATCATGTAGCTCCCATAGGAACGATCGGTCAAAAAAAATGTTTGCTTAAAAATTCTTCTGTTTTTGGTTTTTTATGAAGGTACCGGATTTTATTGCAAGCTAGTGGTATAGGGTATCCCAAAGTCGTCCGCGCTTGACTTTGTGTACGCCATTTTTTAATGTTACATAATTTACTGATTATAAATAGAAATTTAATGAAAAGAAAATTTATCAAATAAGAAAAAGTTTATTTAACTCTTTGTCTTTTCCCTTTAAAATAATAAATAATAATATTATATAGCTCCCATAGGACCAATCGGTACAAAAAAAAAACGTTTTTATACAAAATTCGATGTGTTTTGTCTGTTTGTAAAGATATTTTAACTAAATTCGGCATTTTTTTAAGTTATTAAAGCGTTGTGTCAAATTTTATCGAAATCGGCTGACTATATCATGTAGCTCCCATAGGAACGATCGGTCAAAAAAAATGTTTGCTTAAAAATTCTTCTGTTTTTGGTTTTTTATGAAGGTACCGGATTTTATTGCAAGCTAGTGGTATAGGGTATCCCAAAGTCGTCCGCGCTTGACTTTGTGTACGCCATTTTTTAATGTTACATAATTTACTGATTATAAATAGAAATTTAATGAAAAGAAAATTTATCAAATAAGAAAAAGTTTATTTAACTCTTTGTCTTTTCCCTTTAAAATAAAAATGATGAAATATTATTTAAATGACAATTCTTATTTAAAAATTTCAACATAACTCTTATTTTGCAATTTTTCAGAGAGCCTCGAAGTCAAAAGTTTTAGATAAAAAACTCGTTTGTTTTTGCAAATATCGTAGCCAAATTGTCCACTCGGAAGCTTTCTATAGGTCCCAAGAATTTTGACAACTGTGATCGAATTTTGTCGCTTCCACACAACATATCGGCCAAAAAAAATGTTTTTGAAGGATTAATATAAAGGAGCCGACAAGAAAAAATTAAATTAAAATGCTCCTAAACTAACAATTTAAATACAAATAGTCTAATTAAGCAACAAAGATGAACTTAAAAACATAATTAAGAAAATTCAAAGAATTACTTCAAAAAATTTGCATGTAAGATACGAACGTCAACGACGTCTGCCCTCGCGTGTCCCCCAACGCGACGTATTTTTCTTAGAATTATTAATAGATTCTTAGGAACTTTAACATTAAGTTTCTTTTATAATTTTTTACTTTTTAAAGGGAAATTACTTAAGTTCTTGTGTCGGGGGTTTTTTAAGTTTTTAATTTAATTTTTATATATATACAAATATAACAATTAAAAAATTTCATTTTGAAATAAAAAAAATCTTTACTTATGTAGTAAGATCATGCATAAAATGTTAGAATTAGAAATAAAATTTATATGCACATTTTCAAAGGGCAAAGTGTTACAGAAAAAGCTAAAAATCACTTTTTCAAACAGAGAAGAATACATTGTGAAGCCTCGCCTTTCCATTCGGCATGCATCCGGTGACTGACACTTTGGCTCATATCTGTAATTAATTTCGTTTTTAAGCCTTCAGATTTCCTTGCAAAAATTACACCACAGCGAATTATGACACGTGTACATGTTACTGCTTTTGAAGATAGAACATTGCCACCACACGGCCATTCTCAAATCGTCTCCCTTTCGCCTTTTAATTTGTTCGATGTGGTTCTAAATTAGGCACAACTCATCATTTGCAGTACAGTCCGGCGTTAATGTGAAGGGTGGGACCGTTCTGCAAAATATAAAATCAGATACACAATCTTTGTGTTAACACTGATCCATTACGTAGCTGAAAGGCATTTGCGCGAACAATATGGCACACGGCACGTGCTTCCGAACAGTCGCACGTTGTTATGGGCTCAAAACAAACAATATGAATTTCTCCCCACGTTTCTGTGTCCCTTGTGGCGGTCGGCGGTCCTGGCTTAAAACTCACAAATATAGAGGTATTATAGAGTTATTTTGAAGTTTGTTTTCCAGTGTGGGTAAAAATAAAGTTGACTTGATAAAATATGGTTTTATCTGTATACAAACGTAACCATTAAATATTCCATTTAAATTCTAGTTCGAATTTTCCGTAATACCAAAATTAACAAATTTTTTAATTTTTCACCATGCTCTTAAATGCCGATACTTTACGTACTCTAAGTAATTCTGATGCACTTGCTTTAACCCTGCAAAATCCAAAAACGTTAGCAACATTTAGAAGGGAGCGTCGAAAACCACCAAAGCTACCGAAAGTATGATCAGGGTGAATAGAGAAGTCGATATACTGATGTCCGTCTGTTCCCTTATGAGGAGACAAGTTTATTTTACTGTGGGAGGCAGCATTGATCAAATTGGGATGTGGATTGTTTCATTAGAGGCCCATGAATCAGTTATCAAAAAATTGTGATTCTAGGTCACTTGTTACCGTAATTACAAACCGTCAAATATTGACGATTTTTATAGGCAAGGGGAGGTGAAATTTTTACATTTTCGGCCATAGCTGTTGTTGTATTTGTCCGATTTTGTTCAAACAGATGCAGAAACTATGACACATAGCTCTGTTAAATTTTGAATATTAAACGGTATAGCTAAAAGGCGAGAAAATCTACTGTGGGGGAACGGGGGAAGATGTCGATATGATTCAACAAACTTCAGCTGGTAAAGTTTCGTGTTTCTACAGATTCATAACTTGTGTACTATTAATCATATAAACTTAAATCTTATTAAATGTTTCTTTATTATACATATATCATCGATATACATAAGACTCACTTGGTCAATTACTTTATAAATGGTATTCCTTTGGTCCGTATTTTTTATTTACTGTTTAAAGTCCCATGTTTCTACAATTGTAAATAAATTCATGGTGTGTTTTAGGATACGTTAAACGCTGGTGAAATAAATCTAAGATTCTTTAATCTGGACAGTACTTGACTGGTGAATATTGGTGAGTATGGTAACCACAATACAAAAAACATCCGACACATGTCGAATCTGTGCAGAAACAATTTCTAGATTTTGCTTTAAGCAATTTAAACTTGGACCCCAATATCCGACAACGAATTGTATTAGAAAGTGTCTAATTGATTTTCCTTCGTTGGAAAATCGTATATTTTATTATCGGTATTTTTTAGCATAAATTAATAATAACTGGCTATATTGATTTCCCTTTTTACTCTGGCAACATATGTGAGACGGTCCTTAGCTCAAATTAACATCTTCGGCCACTCTGCCTGTGGGTAGGAGCATTGCTGGCCCTCGGGCCACAAACTACCTAATATTAATTATATAATAAGCTTATTATAAAATGTGAACAATTATTTTATATGTTTCTTTTTTGTATAATTTGAATTAAATTTATCAAATAATAAATAAATAGACTGTTCGCATATATTTCTACTTGTAGATGAGAAATGCGAGGCTAAATGTCGGCGAAGAATAACCATATAAAAATGTTTCATAGATAATTAATTTTATTTGATCGAAATGCAATGCTAATACATATAAAGTTTCATAAACTTAACGTAAGTAAAAAAATAATTTTTCATTTGTGTTGCTTGTCAATCACAGACACCACTCAACATGGTCAGACAACCAGTATTACTTGATGTCTGAATGCCCTTCCTTGTAAAAAGCATCTGTTCACATTAACTTTTGTTCTCATTTTTTCAGATCTTGTCCAATTTACTAAGCCAATTAATTTTGACATAACAACCACTTGTCCGCCATGGACCTGTTTATAGTTGCATCTCAAGCACTCGGTGGCGTTGATATTGAATGTCCACCTAAATAGACGGACATATACATATATAATACTGATTTACAGCAAGTATATCAATACACAAATGGAAATACATTTTTTTGGTTTTTAAAGAACGAGGGTCCTCGGAAAGCATAGATATTTCAACCCTTGGGTACACGACTTAACAAGTAATGCACCCTTGCGCAATCCCAAAGTGACTTCCAATGTTTAACACGTTACGTAAAGTAATTTTAACTCAATTTAATGGGATTCAATACTTCCACTTCTTTTGTAAAAAACTTGTTCAAACGCCAGATAGACAGACGAACATGAGTAAATCGACTTCTCTAGTCACCCTGATCATATTTTAGGTAACTTTGAGGGTCTCCAACGACTCCTTCTGTATGTTACATACATTTACAAATTAATAATTTGACGATGACTCTTAAAAAGTACGGCAGGAGCTCAGAATTTGAGTTCAGATTGAAAACGATCCTCCAGGTGATGTGCGAAAGTTTCAGCACGGGCTCGGTCAAAACGACACCAGAGCCCATTGGCGGTTTGAATAGGAGAGCTTTCAATGGCTGAATTATTTAAGTACCGAATCATCTTTGGACTCACATTAGTAAGAAGAGAATTTATGCTTGTTTGATTTAAGTTATTTAAAGCTTCTTTAAGTCTGTTAGCAGCATTACGATAGAGAGCCTTGTCAGATGGATCATGCGTTCGAAGATAATTTTTTGGCAGTCGACGCTTCATCCTCAGAAGCTGCGCTGTCTGCGCATCAAGAGAATTTCGAAGGGGTGTAGACAGTGACCAGCGTGTGTAGGAGCAGCTAGACTAGCAGCTTCAGTTCTATTTTTGCGTAGCAGTTCAACGGCATCATCATTATCCTCATTGGTATTGATTTCCATTTCAAGATGAGTTTCATATTAATATGACTTTGGAAACATCTGCATACTCGCAAATCGATATACAGTAGGAGCATTCGATTTTTATCGTAGATAGCAACATTAGCAGTAAGCTTGATTAATAGCGGCAAATGATCTGAATCAAGGTCTTCAAGAGATTCTATTGAAAGCTGTTGCGGATGAACTCCCCAACATATTGCGAAGTCCGGAGCGCTAGGCGTTCAAGAGACGTCACCGGGAAAATGCGTTGGAGTGCCGGTAGCCAAAATATACAGAATCGAGTTTTGCATATCAGTATACGGCCTCTAGTACATGCTCGAGAATTACCCCACTCCAATTAAAATTTTTAAAAGCTATTCGGAAGCGCTACCTTTTCCACGAATCAGCAACTAATCAGAAAAAAGTAACTAAATTAATTAACCAAAATTAAAAGAACTTCAAAGGACGGCATCGCCATAAAAAATGCTTGAAATAGATACAGGAAAGCGTCTAAATGGTAGCTTTAACTACTTCGCTTCTCTTTAAACTGTTGACGACTCTGCCGAGAGTCGTATAAACCAAAACTTATGCTCCTCCAGTAACGGCTCTAAAATGCCCAGTGGATGACCTGCATAAAATTTG
Source organism: Chymomyza amoena (assembly GCA_037043745.1). NCBI lineage: Eukaryota > Metazoa > Arthropoda > Insecta > Diptera > Drosophilidae > Chymomyza > Chymomyza amoena. The sequence continues at coordinate 30,301 of JBAMAX010003882.1, forward strand.
CGAAATTAATTAATGTACAAAGTATTCAATAGAACTAAAACTATTGATTGTCAATGAAAGATTATGAAGCAGCTTGTCCATTTATATGAAAGGAAAATATGACTACTTTTCATACGCAATCAAAAACGATAAACCATTCAAAGCCCTGCTATTTGAACTAGACTTAATGGATACAGAGTTAATAAAATCCGCTCTTATAGGTGCGGGTCTTCAATGCATCGATGTTATATATGTCCAGAAGAAGAAGCCCAATAGCAGTGTTTGGGCTCTGTATGTTGTCTGCTTTATCAAGAAAACTACCACTCTTAACGATCTAAGGAAAATCAATCTGTCATAAACTACGTTCAAGTCAGATGGGAATATCAAAGATATGGAAAGTGACTCAATGTTGCAACTGTCAAATGTTTGAACATGGTGCTGACCGTTGTGGAGCATAAGCTTATTGCTCCATCTATGCAGGCAGTCATAAGACTTCAGATTGTCAAGGGAGCTTGTCTGTTAAATGCGGTAATTGTAATGGTGCTCATAAGTTTAACTTCCTTGATTGCCCAAGCCGGCAAATTTACATTAACTTCAGATCCCAGAATACAAACAGTCATATAGTATCCAATTCCTGTACTCAAATATGCCACCAAATTTGCGAAATTCTGCTGCTTTTCCTAGCCTTCCAAAAGAGGATGCCCCAGGTAAACCCCCCTTAGCGATCAACTCGTGGGCTCGCCCATCTATTCAGAATAATAATAATCATGACCTTTTTGCTGTTGAGGAAATTAAAAACACTACATTCGAACTAATAAACAAACCAAAAAATTGCAGGTCGAAAGCAGACCAGTATTACCATGTGAATTTATGTAATAATATTTGACCAATTAACAACAGTAACTTGGGATGCCAGAGGCAATCGAGCAAATAAGGATGAGCTATAGCATTTTCTTTATGAAAAAAAGATTGACATCTTAATTTTCACTATAATAGAAATTATAGACCAGTACTAAGGAGTTGTGGTGTAGCTCTAATTATCAGGAAAAATATTCACCATTCACGTGCTGACCCTGAAAACGACTGTTAACATCCGACTTACGTAATTTGACAAGCATCAGTGCAAATTATGTGTTAGCTCGCAATTTAAACTGTTGACACCGCCTTTGGGGATGCTGAATTTTAATATGATCTTTTAGGTAAGTGCAATATAAACATTTTCTATCCCTATGACCACTTTGCTAGTAGAAGGAGCCAACGACATTATTGATCAGTTAATTTGGGACTTTAATGAAGTTATTGAAATAGCCAAGCAAGAAAGCATTCCTAAAAAACCCATTCGCTTTGTCGCTAGATAGCAAAGAATCTAGAATATAGTTCAACTCAACCTTAATAAACACAGAAACCGTCACCGTCGCAATTGGCAGAGATATAGAAATATATATCATCTCTCATAATTAGGGTGACCAACCGTCCCGGTTTTCCGGGACGTGTTACCAGGTTTTGACTGCTTGTCCCGGTGTCCCGGTTCGCGCCGTAAAAGTCCCGGTTTTTTTCTCTAATGCTTATTTAACATTTTCAACAAAGAAATTTATTGAAATTTATCTTTTTTTTTTTTTTAGGGACTTATCCATCCAAAATAGTGCGATATATACCTATATACATTAAAAAAGCGAGGTGTCGGGTTTTAGACGAGGAATGTCTTAGATTGGCCTCTTTGGCATATGGTCACCCATAATGATAAATTATCAGTTCAAAAATGATTCTTCAAATAATTATTTATCATCCTAAGATAAAGGTTTTCCCCTTTTGGACACTTGTTAAAGATATCAAAAAGAAACAAATCTTCTAGCTCAAACCTTTTCTTCAAATCACTCCATATTAAATCATTTAAATGATCCAACCATTGTTGCTGAAGTCGAAAATTACATATCGCTGTTGGATTCAATTTCTCCCAGTGTTCACGATTCGTACCTTGTTAGCCTTTTGTCATATCTTAAATCATTTAGGCCCTCAAATCTAGAAAGTCCCCCTGCATGGAGAACATATCGGCGAAAATAAGTGAAGCGGGCCACTTTTTTGGCGACCTTCTCCGATTTTGATGATTTTTACACAGTTGTTAGAGCTGCTAGCCATTAGAAACCACGCCCAATTTTATTGCAAAATTTCGATTATTTATCGAGTTATCGATAACTGAATATCGGTTTTTTCATTTTTGGACTATTTTTTGATAAGTCATATCTTCTAAACGAATAAAGATATTGATGCGAATTTTTAAGAGGTTGCATACATTTATTTCCACAGAAGACACTACCATTCTTTGTTCGGGCACCGTACCTGCTGAAATTAGTTACATTTTACAGAATGCATTTAATACCCTAATTTCCTATTTTTTCAAGTGGAGGATCCATATTAAGTCAGATAACACTCAAGCTAAAAGCTTATTCCTCCCTTCTGACCACATTAATCTTAGCCTTGTAGACATTTAAGAACAAGCTTACCGGTTCATATCCATTTTTCGAGTAATTATTTTCTAAGCGGCCCCATGTGGGCTGATATTGCCAAATGCCATATTAACAAATTACAAGTTGGTCAAAGTAAGATATTAAAAATTATATTTAATATCCCCTGGCAATAATCCACGGTTGACTTGCACCGAAAAGTCAACATAGGGTTTATTGATGGAAGAATTGTTCGATTACGCACTAATTTTAGAAATAAATGTAATTATTAAACATAGGCTCATATTATAAAACATTGCTATTACCTTATATTAATAAGGTCGGTCTACCATAATTTGAAGATAAATAACTCAGGAGATTATTGTTAAATATTTCCCCAAAATTAAGTTTTCAATTTTTCATAAATAGTCTAAGCAGGAAAAAGGCTAAGCCTGTATCTCTTAATGTATTTTAATACTAAGATCTCACTTATTATAAAAACAAAAGTGAATATATAAAATAAAAAGTTAAGTTTATTTATCTTAAAAGAATCAGTTTTAACTTGTTCTTTAAAACATAAACTTCAATTGTTGTGTACCTATTATAATTCTGCAATAGTGCACCGCAACTACTAAATTAAAAAGCACATTACAAATTTGATACGCTTATGTTTGCAATAGTATTTTTTTGATGTGTGTATATTAGGCTAGGTTAGGGTATGCGGTAGATGGCTTAAAAGCCCAGCACAGACAGAATCTCTATTTAAGCCCCTTCTCCAGGAAAGTTCTCTTGAAGGGAAACCCAACCAGTTGCTGCAATATTATTTGCAAGCATTCGCAGATAGAACAGCTTCTCTAGCTTGTGAAGGAATTAATTTCCCAGGTGCTTTTATTTCTGATCCGTTATAATTATCATTGACTTATTCAATTCCGATAAAAAAAAAAAAAAAAATTATATTAAAAAAGTTGAATTCGTTCGATTTACCAAAAAACTATTTGTTTGTAAGCCAGTGTTAATCTTTCAAATTTTCAGAGCCTACATAAAAGGTGTAATTGACTGATATAATCGCCCAAAGCAGCAATTTTTTTCCACTGACGGCAGCCACTTGTAGCGTGGCAGAACATATTTGCCGAAATACGGAATACTATAATTTTGATGTCAAACTCAATGTCAGCAAAATAATAGGATGCTTGTTTTAATGAAGAACTAACAATGTTATTATCACTTTTTGGATATCGCATTTTGGTGAGACAGCTGATACAATTTTGTATCCAGTTGAAGATAAACGTTTGTTTACTAAAAGCTGCAAGATCTTTATTATTTTTCATTGTTCGTTTAGTGTGAGTTAGTTGCAAATAATACGGACGTCAGGTGTCAGCGGGATCAGGTAACGCTAAATGAAAAAGAATTTACACTTGCAATAAACGAAGAAACAAAATTGATCTGTCGAAAATTTAATTATTAAAATTGATTATTTCGAATAGTGTATAATTAATTAGTTACCAGATTATTATTATTAATCCCAATTGGTAAACTACTAACCGGTATATGATATATATTCGGTGTTTGCTTAATTTATAAAAGTATTTAAGCTTGATCGTAGATTATTAAAAGGTCTTGGCTGAATGCGATGTTAACGGAGAAGAACTCAATGCATTCTAGCGGTCGATTATAATTTTTGTTTGCCCAAAGAAAATTATATTTCAAACAAAATTATAGAAAAATGTATAATGTATTTCACATTTATGTTTTTTTTTCACCATGCAAAATAAACGAGACTTTACTTTATATGAAACTAATTATTTTCTAGCCATAAGTTTAGAAGGGCGACTGAAAATATAAACACATTAATGAATTAAACAAAGAAAATTAATTATGGTGGCTACGTGTCTTCTATATGGGAATCAATCGATGGAATCATTGCATTTTTGAAAATTTTTATATGTATTCATATTATTATACCCTGTACCTATAGGTTAGGCTATACTATATTTGTGCAATGTAGGTAACGGTCAGAAGGAGGCGTGGCAGACCCTAAGTCCTTTATACCAATATGCTTATCATAACCTTTGGTAGCGATTGAGCCATTTCCGTCTGTTTGTCCGTCCGCCCGTCCATATGAACGCCTCGATCTCTGAGTCTAGAAGAGCTAGAGACAGCAAACTTTACCAGCTGGTGCGCATATTTCCTAAGATGGAGTTTGCTGAATCATGTCAATATCTTAACCCGTTCCACCCCAGCGGTTTTTGGGCACACCGTTTAATATTTTCATCTGAAATATAACAGAGTGATGCGATATGGTTCCATGCATGTGTGTCAAAAATGAACAAAATCGGACAAATACAGCAAAATCCATAGTTAAAAATATACAAACTGTTTCAATATTTGACTCTACCTAATCACACTGTACTACAGTAATTTAGCACTTTTCAAGTGACCTAGTGTACGTTATAGGTCTTGACGAGTAGATCACGATAACGTGTTTTAAAATTGTCTAACACCCCGAAATTCTCAAGTTATTGCATAAAAACCGTTTTTCGTGTACTGCGGTCACTCCAACAATCACAACGTCGTCCTTTTTAAACCGTTTTTTGATTGCTTTACAGTTTTGGAAAGAAGAAGATTCAAGCTTTAAGATGATATGCATTTGTTTATACTTCATACAAAACAAATACGAGATTTTTTAAAAGTTATCTAAGATTTACACTTTTTTTCCCCGTTTTTCACACTTTGACGTCTTTTTTATATAACATTTCGGTAAGAAACCTTTACTTTTTTACATTTGATCTTGAAGAAATATCAATGTCGAGTTAGAAAAGTCATGGCTTATCAAAATCGGTCGATTAATGTTTAAGTTACGACGCTTATTGTAAACAAGAAAATTAAACTTCCGTCGACAAAAAAAAAGTTTTAGATGGGCTTATTAATGAAGATATCGTAACCAAATTTGGTATAAAGCTTAAGAACTATAAAAAAGTTACAAGTGCCAAATTTGGTCGCAATATTTTAACAAACAAACGAAATACAACAAAATAAAAATACAGTTGAAAAAAAATGGCGTACGTAAAGTCGGGCGCGGACGACTTTAGGATACCCTCTACCACTAGCTTGCAATAAAATCCGGTTCCTTCATAAAAAACCAAAAACAGAAGAATTTTAAAGCAAAATTTTTTTTTTGACCGATCGTTCCTATGGGAGCTATATGATATAGTCAACCGATTTCAATAAAATTTGACACAGTTCTTAAATACCTTAAAAAAATCTGAATGCAGAATTTAGTTCAAATATCTTTACAAACAAATGAAACACATCGGATTTTGTATAATAAACGTTTTTTTGGGCCGATTGGTCCTATTGGAGCTATATGATATAGTCAACCGATTTGGATTAAATTTAGTACAGTGCTTAGGAACTATAAAAAACTCACGAATATCAAATTTGGTTCCAATATCTCAATAAACAAACGAAACACAACAAATTTAGTTAAAAAATAGATTTTTTGGAAGAACGGCCCTATGGGAGCTATATGATATAGTCAACCGATTTTTCTCAAATTTGGCACATTGCTTAAGTGCTCTAAAAAATTTCCAAACGCCAAATCTGGTTACGAATCTTTATTAAAAAACGAAATATAGCGAATTTTTCTTTAAAAAAGTTTTTTTGGCTGATCGGTTCTATGGGAGCTATATGATATAGTCAACCGATTTTGATGAAATTTGGCACATTGATTGAACTATAAAAAACTTTCGAATACCAAATTTGGTTACGATATCTTCATAAACAAATTAATTATTCATCTAAAACTTTTTTTTGGTCGAGGTCGTCTCAAACACCCATATGGGAGCTATATAATTTAACCCCGATATCAAAAAAATAAAATAAACTTGTCTCCTATGGAATAATATGGGATCTAATGTGAAAGTTTGGTAACTCTAGCTTTTACCATCTCTGAGATCTAGGCGTTCACACGGACGGACGGACGGACAGACGCACATGGGTATATCGACTTCTCTATTCCCCCTGATCATATTTTAGGTAACTTTGGGGTGTCTCCGACGTCTCCTTCTATATGTTACATACATTTTCGGCTTGCACAAACTTAATATACCCTTTGTACCATACGGTACAGGATATAATTACGACGTTGTGATTGTTGGAGTGATCGCAGTACACGATGATGCGGTTTTTAAGCAATAACTTGAGAATTCCGGGGTGTTAGACAATTTTAAAACACATTATCTTGATCTACTCGTCAAGACCTGCAACGTACACTAGGTCACTTGAAAGGTGTTTTGATTTTTTTGATTTTGTAGTACTATGTTATAGTTACAAGTTTATGAGCAGATGAAGTTTGTTAAATCGTACTGATTATTTCCCCCGTTCCCCCTCAGTTTTTAGCCAGAACGTTTAATATTTTAATTTCAAACTTAATAACGTGTCGCGTCGCGCAGTGGCTCGGCAGCAGCAAAACGTTGCGAAAATCGATTAAATCATTTTGTAAAGGTAATGTACCACTGTGTCCAAAAACTAAATTTTTCGATTTAAATTACGCGTGTGACTATTTTCCCTAAATTTGTTTTTTAAGTTGGTACAGACTTCCATGCCAAATTATATGTCAAAATATTGATTAGTGTTTGAGTTACGCTTGTTTTTGTGAGACACAAAAAGTAAATTTGGCGATTTTTACAATGTCTGAAATTATTCAACAAAGAAAATTGTGCTTCCTGAACGCTGCAGCAACGTTTAAGATGTTGAAGGAGGCTAACGGGGTCCGAGCTCTACCAAAATCAACAACTTATGATTGGTATAAATTGTTCAAAGAAGAAAGAGAACGCGTTAAAGACGAAGAGCACCCTGGGCGACCATCGACTTGAACTGACGATGCTCACATCCAAAAAGTAAAAGAATTAGTGCTTGAAAACCGTCGATTAACTATAAGAGACATTGCTGATGAAATTGGCGTATGAAAAGGATCAATAAATAGCATTTTAAAAGATGTTTTGGGCCTCAAACCTGTCAAGTCTCGATTGGTAGCAAAAATGCTGAATTTTTTTTGAAAAACAGCACTGATTCTTCGGGACATTTTCGCCAAAAATGCAATCAATATCGATCCGCAACCACCTTATTCACATGATTTGGCTCCGTGTGATTTCTGGCTATTTCCAAAACTCAAAAGACTACTCCGAGGAAACCGATTTGAGTCGATTGAAGACATTCAACGTGAATCGGCGCGTGCTCTGAAGGCTATACCGAAAGAAGACCTTTTGGCATGCTTCGAGGACTGGAAAAAGCGGTGGCATACGTGTCTTATATCGGGAGGGGACTATTTTCAAGGGGACGAAATTGATTTGGAAGAATAAATAACAATTTTTTGATTTATAAAAAAATTCCGACACAACACAGGTATATGCATCGGATTTAGATTTTTCCTGGGATCCAGAAAATACTCATTGCTACAGCCGCTCAAAGTGGAGTATATTTTCAACTTTAAAAAAACTATACATTTTTTGAATAAAAGTTTGTGTTTAAGATTGTTTTGTAAAAAAAACTACGCAACCAATCTGTATTTTATTGGTTTCTATAAAAAGGTACATGAAATTTAAACATAAAAGAAAAAAAATTATTTGAAGTTGAAGTTATATAAAATGTAAACATATAATCTGCATATAAATAATACTAAGTGTAACATAACAAGGTCTCTTAAAGAAACACTTTTAAAGCTAGCTATAACCATCGAAACACAGCAAATTTTGTTCAAAATCCGTTTTTTAGACCGACTTGTCCTATAGCAGCTATATGACCGAATTTGATCAAATTTAGTACAAAGCTTGAGAACTCTAAAAAATTTCTGAATGCCAAATCTGGTTACGAAATCTTTATTAACAATCGAAATGTAGGGAATTTTGTATAAAAAAGTTATTTTAGCCGATCGGTCCTATGGGAGCTACTGATTTTTTTTCAAATGCTTAAGTGCTTGAGAACTATAAAAAGCTTTTAAATGCCAAATTTGGTAACGATATCTTCATAAACAAACGAATTATTCATCTAAAACTTTTGTTTTTTTTTCGATACCAATACCAAGAAAATAAAATAAACGTGTCTCCTATGGAATGATATAGGATCTAAAAGTTTGGTTACGCTAGCTCGTACCATCTCTGAGATCTAGGCGTTCAAATGGACAGACGGACGGATTGACATGGTTATATGGACTTCTCTAGTCACCCCGATCATATTTTAGGTAACTTTAAGGTGTCTCCGACGACTCCTTCTATATGATACAAACATTTTCGGACTGCACAAACTTAATATACCCTTTCTTCCATGCGTTACAGGGTATACAAAATATTTCAAGTAGCTTGTTTTTGTGACACAAGATCAGCATGTCGACATTTCTAGGTTTTAGTTGGGTGCTTATGTCCAAAACTATAAGACCTCATCTACACTTTCAAAAGAAAAGGCAGTAGTGCATAAACATTTGTTGACTAAGTTTTGTAGTCCAACATAGTCGAATCCCTGAAAGTACATTTTTGTAATTTTTTATGCTTCCAAAAACTCAATGGACATTAATTTTGGCTTAAATTTTGAAAATGCCCAATTTTTAGAGACCAGAAAAATGTTAGTTTTGGCAGTTCGAATTTTATGAAATTACGGAAGCCAAATTTGTCTTCTATTCGTCATTAAAACTAATGCGACATCGATTTTTGTTTTTTTATGCGAAGAATTTTTGTACAAATTTGACTTACTTTAATCGTTTTTTATCCCCATCGGATTTGGTTACCCTAAAAGCGTCGGATGGTCAAAAAAGTTCGCCGTGTTACCACTTGATTTGTATTCTTTTTGGTATGTTACCATTTTTTTGACTGTTGATGTGTCAAAAAAAAATTGAACGTACAAAAGTATACTATCGATAGTATCCCAACTCTAACTAATTGCATTCAGATCTGCTCGACATTCCATCGCATTCTTTGTGATTCAATGGGCCTCTCATCATGGTTGCAACTTTGTCGTTATACCGGCGTCGTTATGTGTCGTCTTTTAGTCGTAGTGGAGCATACATCCTTCGCAGAAGTTTTCAATCCAAACTTCACACCCATACGTTAATACTGGTCGAACGAGACATTTTCATAGCTGCTGTAAGGCTTGAAGCTTGTGTTCTCTAATTTCTAAGTAATTTTCTCGAGCCGGGCGTTTTGATTTTACGTATCGTTTTATCTTCATTGATTTTCATAACAATGTTTTAAACGTGATTGTTTAATTCTAGGAATGTTTCTTTAAGTTCTCTTACGTTTGTTGCTTGCATGGCCAGATCATCAGCATCCATATATTTCTTCCAATTATTTCTTCTGTAAATGCCATTCAATTTATAAAGACTTTGCAGACCGATGGGATAGAATATCGCTACCCCAGTTGCAGGTTCATTAATTATATTTTTTGTGAATCGGTATTATAATATTCCTATTTTTCTCGTGACCAAATCGTTTTTATGAGCTCGTAGATTTGACGATGCGATGCATCACCGCCGATTAGTTAAATTATTTAATGTACATATCATTAAAAAGTTCACCCATAATTCAAAGACACAGAGACTTTATAAAGAAATTTTAATTACCGAAAAAAATCATTGGATCTTTTGGTTGCGAAATTAACTACAACTGTGCAAAATTTTCATCCGCGAGCACTAATCCCCGTTAGGGTTGCGCAAACATCCTCGAGCTGAGCAAAACGCGCACACAACCTGAACTTTGTTTTTGTAAAATTTGCGGCTTGCTGCAAGTGGATCTTCTAAGATAATCTTTAGAAGAGGACGACAAAATAAAATGCAAAATGTGAAAATAAAATTTTTTTACATTTTATTCAGTGAAAATAAAACTTTTTTACATTTTATTCAGTACCAAAAAAATTTGAGCTCTTAATTTAAATTTACAACCATGGGTGCCAAGCCGGATCCATTCGACAAAGATTATCAATGTTAGTGGCAGACTCTATTAGCATTGAAACCTTTTTTGTCTCAATATTGTCGAAGTATGATATTTTATTTAATCGCATCATGATAACATCCACAGACGTGTTAACAATATTAACTGTAGCATCTTTGGGATTGTTATTATCAGTACCTTGTTCTTCAAATGTTTCTAAAAATTTCGTTTCTCTGACTCCCTTTTTCTGCAGGGCAATTATTTCATCTCTTAAAATAGTCTGTAAAATTGAATTTAACTTGTAATTGGGTTGAATAAAACATCGAGCAGTCGCCACGATTGCAGCAGTCAATGGACCAGTAATTCCAATATTAGAAACAAACTCTGCAATGTTTGGAGTAAGTCGAAAAGGGACTGGCCTGTGCATGTCGATTTGATCTTTTTCATCCTTAATATCAAACTTAAAATAAGAAACGTTCATCAAGCCAGAGTCTTGATGAAGGTACATCATGTCCGCATTAAGCCGTGTCAAGTTAAGAGCGTGTTCACAAAGGTAAGCTAATGCTAGCTGCAGTGTCAACTATAAAATACAAATTTTGAATTAAAATAAAAAACTATGCTGTACACGATTTATAGGAACTTACCATTTTCCTGAATTGCCAAAAATCTGTCGCTGCAATAAATGTTTTCAATGCCCATTGCTTTAGGAGCGTTTTTGGCATCATTGTCCATTGAACTTCATTAAAAATCTCTCTTAGAATCGTGTGTGAAGTTTGTGTTCCACGCGCCTGAACTTCTAATAGACGCTCATAATACTTTACAATTGGCATATCATAATCCATTTTAACTTTAATACAACACTTTTTAAAAATTTCAAGTAATGATATGCTGTTAGGGTTATCTTCTGCTAAACGCATTTGTGGTGAAATGGGAACAACTCTTGGAACGGTAATATTTAAAAACCGGCGACTTGTTTCCTTTTGTTTTTCTAAATAGTAATTAAGCATCCTCTTTAATTGTAGAACTCGTTCTTCACGCCTTGCGTCGCCGAGCCCCGAATCCAAAACCACCAAGTACGGATAAACCCGACCGTTAGTTCCTCTGATGTAAAGTCTGCGAGCAGCGGTGTTATTTTTTTGAACTATTTCCACACGTGGCATAAAACGGGCAATGCGTACGTAGTAATGAGACGAAGAAGGTATTAATAATTCTCCAGGGAGTTCCACTTCTGCTGTTTTTTGATTAAAATTAGCTAAAAAGCGGCACTTATCCTCTATAAGAAATGACGTAGGCAATTTTTTTACTTTTGATTCCAAAACTTTGATCCATGTTTTCAACTTTGAAATTAGATTGTGTAATTTCAAAGCACCTGGCTTTGAGAAGTCAAAATCGTTAGTAAACTGTTCCTTCATTTTCTGAAACACTGGATCTTGAAAAGTTACTTGGGCTCGTCGAGCAAGTGATTCCGATGCAGCCGAATTAGTCATAGAAGACGTAACTGAACCAGGAACATTTTCAATGCCAATGCCAAAAGTGGAACCCAGTTTTTTGACGAAGTGTAATGTGTGCGGTGTTATTGTAGCATTAACAACAGTGCTTCTATTTTCAAATGCAATTGCATAGCATTTTATTAAACCTTGGCGAAGCTGTCGTAGAACTTCTTCGGTCCAACTCTCCCTGAACCAAACCATCTGGTCAACAATTCCCTCTAAGGAACTTAAAATAGTTGGATGTACTTCTCTTTGTAGTTGCATAACTTTTGAACATCGCCACATGGGCGGAGTAGCTTTAATTGGGTTGACAGATGGTGGTGTCATGTGTGTATTTCTGCTGCTATTGGAGCCCAAGTTTTCTAAATTCTGAAAAAAAAAAACGATATATTAAAATTATGTGCATAAAAAAAGATTTTTTAATCTTAAAAATCAGACGTTGTACCATCACATTCCAATCAAATCAAAATGATCAAATTAAATGCAGTGATTGGATGGTAAGCCCGACTCTCAGCCTCCTAGTAGCACTTTGTGCGAGCACATCCTGGGCAGTGAATTCTACGGCGAAGGATACTGTATTCCGTGAAGAGCGGGGCACCGGTGTGTAGTAACCACAGCTTGTAGCTAATGGCGGTGGACGGTCATAAGCCCAAGTGATCGTGTCTGTAGGCCACAACGGTGAAGAAGACGTGGATTCAGTGAATCAATACGTCGAAAGAGGAGTTACATCATGGCACAACACAACAAAATCCTGGAGCCTTTCTGGCAGCCAGTTAGCCCCCTGGTAGGCGTCTGATCTCAAGTTAGAGACGGCTAAAGACAAGTTTGGATGCGAAGGTAGCAGCCCTATCACCAAACTAGAGAATGAAGGCTATCACCATACAATCTCGAAACTTTTTTTTGCTAACAAAAAGTTCACAATGCCTCGGATTCGCTACAATCGGGATACTCGGCCTCACTGAAGTACGTTGGATGGGTACCGTAGAGTACAAGATAGCAAAGATAGCGACGGCAGGCACGAGGCTGACGTGGGCATTATTTTAACACCTGAGTCCAGGAAGAGCGTAATTAAGTGGAAGCCGAAGTCTGAACGAATAATGTGGGTGCCTTTTTGGGTCGAGAGAATGCGGTGACATCATAATTATCATGGGAGACCTAAATGCCAAAGTGGGAACCGATAAGCACCTCGTGAGTGCACATGGTGTTGGTGAGCGCAACGACAACGGGGAACGATTCATCGATTTTTGTAACTCTCGCAGACTCGTGATCGGTGGCACCCTGTTCGAACACAAGCCATGCGACAAACTCACATTGGTGTCTACGGACAGGCGCGCATCTGCAAACCAAATCGACCACATAGCGATCAGTCGGCGATTCAGAAAATATCTTCACGATGTGCGCAGCAAACGTGGTGCTGACTGTGGGTTCGCTCGAGATCATTAGTTAATTATCGCAGATACCTGCCTCTGCACATCGGCTATTCGGTCACCTAAAGAACTCTAGCGTCCTCCAAATTTCAATGTTGCAAGGCTAAAGGATCCTACGGTGAAGAACAGTTTCCGGACCCACTTGCGCGATGCATATAATGCTCTTCCTGCACCGATAAACTTCCAATTGCTGAACTTTGGGATACACTGAAGAACGTCTTTACTAGTGCCGGAAACGATACCGTTGTTTTGATACCTAGGGTTGCCATCTGTCAGAAAAGGCAAGAGAAAGTTTATCAATGACCTAGCCACACGAGCAGAAGACGCCGCTAGAAATGGTGACTCAACCACACTGTATAAGATCAGTAAGAAGCTGGTGGAAAAACATCACTATCGCAAACCCAGTAAAAGCAACGGCAATTTGCTCAATTCTTACAATAAGCAACTTTACCGATGAAAAGAGCACTTCTCAAGAGTTCTGAACAGCATTATATCCTCCGAGCAAGCATGCAGCAATGTCAGCTGATACCCGGGTAAGAACAGATCCTCCTAGCTTATGCGAAATAACCGCGGTTATAAAACAATTGCCTCTGGGTAAGGCCGCTGGTGTTGTCGGTATATCTGCGGAGCTGTATAGAGCGGATCCTTCGCTTGTTGCAGTGATACTTCGATCTGCTATCAAAGCAGTCGTCAAACTTCCCAAGAACGGGGATTTAAAGAACTGCAACAACTGGAGAGGAATTTGAGTTTTTCCATTCTCGGTCGCCTAAAGGAACATCTTGAAATGTCCATAGGAGAGTACCAAGCAGGTTTCCGGAGCGGTTTTTCATTGATCAAATCAATACGCTCAGATTAATTACACTAGTCGACGATGAAAAATCTCCAGAGCTGAGACTTATATTTTATGTTAGGGCAATATTTCAGTATTCAAAATCCGTATTTTTTATTATCCTTTTATACCCTGTTTTTTTGTAGGACTATTTTAGTGAAAAAGGACCTTTTTCAAAAAACGCTTTCACATATGATGTCATAAAATCTGTACTGATTCGAATTTTTTCAAATTTTTTTTTTTCCTGAAAAGTAGAATAGAGTTCCTTTCCATAATGTCCCAAATCATAAAAATCGGTTGTCTAAAGAAAAAAAAAAGCCATTTATTTTAGAAAAAGTCTTAGTCACCTGAAAATTTTATTATTTTAGGTTATTGGTCATAATATGTGGATGCGATTTCTATATAATTTCATCTTTTTATGATAAAAGATGACCGACTTATTGCATTTTTAGTAAAATTAGAAAAAAAAAATTGTTTGGGCAATTTGTTTTTTTCGTCTCTTTTAAGTGCATTTAACCTTTGAAAAGTGGTTCACTCTTCTATAATTAAATTTTTTTTTGAAAGTAGATGTTAGTAGCTTTCAAATAAGCAACTTTTCGAAGAATTCGAGCTGCCCATTGAACACCACAAGCTGAATCCATCATGAAGAGTTCTCGAAAATTATGATTTTCCCAAATAAATACAGTATTTTTTCTTTATAATGGTGATATATGATTTGGGACATTATGGAAAGGTACTCTATTCTACTTTTCAGGAAAAAAAAATTTTGAAAAAATTCGAATCAGTACAGATTTTATGACATCATATGTGAAAGCGTTTTTTGAAAAAGGTCCTTTTTCACTAAAATAGTCCTAGAAAAAAAAACAGGGTATAAGAGGATAATAAAAAATACGGATTTTGAATACTGAAATATTGCCCTAACATAAAATATAAGTCTCAGCTCTGGAGAAAAAAAAAGTGTGAAATTTGTCGACTAGTGTTATCGAGCAGAGTTTGGAGTACCCTTCAAAACTTCATCTTCTGTTTGTTGATTTTGAAAGCATAAATCGTGAATTTATTTGGTCAGCCCTGCACAGAAGAGGATTGCCGTGCAAATTAATTGCACTTTTTGCATAAAGACAAATTGTCTGAGCCGTTTGCAGTACATAGTGGCGTCAGGCAAGGATGCATATTATCACCTATACTATTCCTTCTTATCATCGGTGATGTCATAAAAGACTCTTTCAATGACTACCGCCGCTGCAAGGGTATACATTATCACCGACCTGATGATAATGGCACAGTCACTCAGTGCTTGTTCCAAGTCTGCCGGACTTAAAATCAATGCTGCTAAATCGCAAGTGTTGAGCATGCGTGAGGACATCCCACCGTATGTTGCGACTTATGATCAAGAGTTCGAAGTGGTCAATATCTATCTGGTACACATATATATTTTTTGACCGAACCCCACCTCTAACGAGGAGTTGCTGTCTAGAGCAAGCCAAATCGATATTGCGACCGAAATAGTGGAAGTGGATTGGCCACACGCTCCGCAAAAACGACAGCAACATAGCAAAACAAGCAATGCGCTAGAATCCCTTTTCAGCAAGCAGGGCGCAGAGTTGGAAGACCACGTACCACATGGGGAGGATCCACGGAAGCTTAAATTAAATCTGTGGGGTTAAGCTGGAGCGAATTAAGAAATATAGCCCATAATCGAGTTCGATGGAAGATGGCAATTGAAGACGCCCTATGCTCCAATGGGAGATAAAGGAAATTATATATACTGGTGTAAAAAACTATCAAGCGCCAAATTTGGTTCCGATATCTCCTTAGATATTATCTTATCTTAAAACTTGTAGCACACCTTAGGTATACAACGTATCGAGGCAGCCAAGCGATTAGAACTAGAGGGCTGCAATTTTGTGTAGATCCTACTACAATTTATAAAAAAAGAATGTCTGAAAAACACTTTAATCCTATCGTATGAAACTGGGTTTGACCAAGTGTCAGTAACGCAGGGAATCTGAGGGTAATTGTTATTTCTCATCCAATAGACATAGATGAATAGAGGAAATTAAGGTATTGGATTAATTAATTAATGCTTACAAAATGATTGAAAATAAAGGTATCTAAGATTTACGTTTTCGTATGGACGAAAGGATAGAGGTTCATGCATCAATTTCAGTGTCAGCCCTTCTTTTGCTCGTCCCCTAAGAAACAAATCTATAATTTCATTGTCTACTACTATAACATAATAACATATCTTATATATAAAAAAAAGTGTATGTCTGTTTGTATGAGGTTGGACGACAAACCCTTTGTCCGATTTTAATGGGACTTTTTTAAAATGTTTCCTAGGACGAACATAGGCTATGTAAAAATATTACAAAATTGCGACGAAAATACTAAAAAGGACAATTTGATTTTCCAATACAACATTTTTTTTGTTAATTTAGGTTGGCATTGTGTACATTGTCAGATTAACTAATATTTTTTAGTAAATTGTTTTTGTCGAAAGGAAACACAAAAATTATAAGCGTTATAAATTTTATTTTATTGAGGCACACCAAATTTCATGAGAATCGGTACAGCCGTTTCGGAGGAGTATGGTAACTAACATTGTGAAACTAGAATTTTATATATAAGAAGAAACTTATGTTTTACGTAGTATGGGTGTTCTCATGAACGAGTCGATGAATCTGATTTTTGCGTGTGTTAGAGGTCAATGCGGAAGTTTTAAGCCTATTGCGATGAGTTTGTGTGAATTGGTTCGTGGGATTGTGAATATTGGTTTTTGTGTGAACATACTCCTCCGAAGCGGCTAGACCGATTCTCATGAAATTTTGTGTGCTTATTGGGCAGGTCTAAGAATCGGCCAACATCTATTTTTCATACCCCTAAGAGATAAGGGTTACCACTCCTTACATTTTTTTTTCATTTATCGACTATACCTTCATGGTGTGTTCACGGGCGCGAACGCCGCGAAGTTAGGCGCAAAACCTTCCACACGCCTGTTTCGCGGCTTTCGCGGACGGCGCGTTACGCAATATTTTTCAATCTGTGGTTTGTCTTGACTGAACGTGAAAAAATAAAAAAAGACATCCTGTCGCCATTATAGGTTAACATTATTAGTGCACGAAAACATTAATATCAGATACTGCTTACAATGCCGAGAAGAAAACTACCAAATCTCCATCAAACATGGTTAAAATGTAAAGATGGCGAGTGGTTGAAAATTTTATGATGAAATTAATCCACTCATCGATCAATCGAACGATGTTTTCCAATCGGAAAGATTCCAGATCTAGACGAGCGAGTGAAGTATACTATAAATATAATTAGGGAGCTTCTGAGCAAAGTTATTTTCTTCTAGCTACGAATAATAGCTGGGTTTCCGTAGAAGTGCATCTCACAAGTGTGATATTTGACTCTACCATTATCAAGATGAAGCACAACATTCAACTGGTGTCTATTGATTGTTATCTGATCTAATGACATCCGGTTGAGAACCATATGCCAACGAAAACCATGGAACTAGCCGTCGATACGGAGCCCTACGGTGTAGGGCGCATAATAGAGATATCACCTTATTCCTGAAGTAACTGGGCTAAGTATAGCAAAGGAATCTGGTTCCCGTTTGAAAACTATCTCTTCACCTTTGGCTCCTAGTGCCACACCCTGGAAAACGTGCAAAATTTGGTGAAGAGTAGCTAACATATTCGAGTGCTTTGTCTATCTATGAATATGTGCCGTTATGTTGAGACAACCATAGTAGGATTTTTGGGGTGCCTAATTAATGTTCAACCGATGGCTATACAGCTGAAACCTTAGTTACACAACCGAATCGTATAAATAACTCCTTTACATTAAAGCAACGTACAAAAACAGCTTGCTGGAATGTCCGTGCAATGTTTGAACCCGTGCGATTGCTGCAAGTCATCAACGAATTTTCCCGCACAAAAATTTCCATCCTAGGCTTAAGCAAATGTCGGTGGAATGGAACTGGAGAGCATCATATGGCCTCCGGAGAATGACTTTTATTATCTGAGAGAGGCGTGAGCGATCCCCATACAGAAGTTGTGGCTCTTCTGCTAAGCACCGAAGCGAACAAAGCTCTCATAGATATAATCACATAATAAGTATAGACTAGGGCTGCGCTCCCAGGGAAACAGCTGGGCATGAATCCAAAGCCTCCTTTTACAGCTGCTTATCGGGGGTCCTAACAAAATTTTCAAAGAGAGATATGGTTAAATGCATGGTATTGGCGCATGAAACGACAATGGATAATTGTTCGTCGAGTTTTGCAGTGCATTCGGTCTTCTTGTTGTAGGCACTCTCCTTGCTCATAAGGAAACACACAAAACCACATGGATATCACCTGATGGCAGAACCGAAAACCAAATTGAACACTTCTGCATCAGTAAATAGTGGCGCCACTGCTTAATGGACAATCGAGTAATACGCATTGCCGATGTTGGCTAAGACCATCATCTTCTTCTCACTACATTGAAATGAAAGTGTCAGCCATACGCGATAACACCAATAAGGCCAAAACCAAGATGTTTGACGTTGTCGTCGCTTATTACCGACGAGAACATCGAGACACGTGGTCGTTTGCTAAATCGATCTTGATACCAGCAACAGCATCCTTGCACTGATACTAGGAAGAATATTGAAGACAGCCAAGAAGCCAAACGCACTAGAGACAAGACTATAGATCCACCTTTTCGACTCGCAGCCATAGGAAGATACATCGGACTCAACCAAATAGTCAAAGATTGTTGGCGAACCGAAAAAAGAAATTGAAAATTGATCTTGCAACTTCATTAAAATCATCGGCACAATGCTTCGACTCCAAGACAAGCAATCTGGGACCACAAATTTTACAAGGGAACACGCGATAAAATCTAAACAAAGCGTCACTTAGCACACAACAGAGGAACAAGTTCTTCTGAGCTGTTGAACGGAGATCACCAATCCATTCGTGCAGAACAACTTTCACAGGCGGAGTCTGGGAGGCGGGAGTGACGGCATTCCAGTAGAGGTGATAAAAGCATGTCCGGATAAGAAAGCAAAACTCTTTCAGCCAATTTAGAGTTTCAGAGGCCCTATGCTCCTCACGGAGTTAAAGGAATAAAAATCACGTTTCGGGTTTAAAACTTAAAAGCGACTCGACTCGGTACCATTTTTTAATCGCCAATCTTTTTAATACATATTGGTGCCTGCTTTGATTACAAAAACACTGACAAAGTCTTGTTTCTAAACATTTTAAATTTTCGTATAACCACCGAAAAAAAACGAACTATATTGAAAGGAAAGATTAAGTATGAGCTTTGAACCACCAACCTTCATATATATTAAATAAAAAAAAAAGATAAAAAAGTATTGCGAATGTGTCTATAGTCACTGGTCCCTTAATTTTCGCTCGCATCCCTGAATTATCTATATAATTAAAATAAAACTACTAAACAAAAATGTTATTAAAATAAAGCATAAATAAATAAAAACATTTGACTTGAGAATATCACGATTAAGTCCGATATTTACGGGCGGATTATAATTTATTTAGTGCTTTACACATGCTTGAGGCTGAGGTAAAAAAAAATTAACTTCTGCTGTCATTTAAGGAGGCAAATGTCGAGTTTTGTTATCCCAGCTTATATAGTCTATAATATGCTAACGGCCATACAGAAGCAGAAACATGCCTAGGGAAATTTTTTGTCCGTAACACAAGGACAGTATAAAAAAATATATAAATTTAAACTTACGGAAGATGAAAATTTTCCAGCAAAGACAGCCTGTTCAGCTGACTTATGTTTTTCTCTTTGTTCAATTTTTAGAGTTAAGTATAGCGTCCTTATAGGGAAGTAAACTGCCTGGGGATATAGTCGCCCAATCTAAAAAGGAAATTTAAAAATATTTATTATAAATAAAAAAGAAATATTCATATATTTAAAACAATTAAATTAAATTAATTAAATGAATTTAACAACATATCAATATTTAAAATGTCATCTTCTCGTAATAATTTATACTTTTCCGTTTATAAAATACATACACTATAAAAATATCTGATCTAAGAGAGCAACTAAACTTGTTAATCAAAAGGAGTCATTTATTCACAGCCCTATTGCACAAGGTATTCAAAGTGATCTATGCCACAAAACATCACAGCACGTTTTGAGTCAAATAAATTTAAAACAAATCTAATCTATATTAAACTTAACTATTTTAAACTTACTTGACTTAACAAATTAAGTATAACATCTCCGTCAAACTGCTCAAGGCAGCATAGTAGTTGTGGTATCCATGGCAACCAATATGAAGGAGGAATTCCCGAAACGTACTTTTCCAAAGTATTTATAAGAGTGTGGCTTGAATTATCATACGACAAGAACCATAAAACTTTGGCTATGTATTTTCTAGTCTTGCTTTCATTTTGATTCCGGCAAGCATGTAAATAACAAATTAGTGCATTTACACCGAGAGATATTTGTTTGTCTTTCAAATAAATCTGCTCCATGTAATCTCCCCACATAGCCCAAGCTTTGGTGAGTCCATCATGAAGTTGTACTGCTGCACTAAACGATTTTCCTGCTTCTTCTGTACGACCGATTTGAGAAAGTAGAAGTCCTTTTAGGGCATAAAACTCAGCATTCATTTCACCAGTAAAATACTTTAAATTGGTTGACTCAATTACTTCTAAAGCTTCATTGATTTCATTTCTTCCAGATGTAGAAGGCATTTGTAAGTAGCACTTGACTTGTTGACGGATTTTCTGAAATACAATAAATGGTTGGAATTTCTGTTAAGTAAAAACATTTTATTATTTCAAGCCATCTGCGAATTGGCAATTAATTGGTAGCTATTAATTGTATATCAAAATAACTTTACAGTATATATTGGTTATAATTTCATTTTCTTCTCACATAATAAAATTTTTTTACAATTTTATATATATATGTTATAAGGCAATTTGTTGAGCACTCATTAAAAAATATTTCAGAAATAATCATTATATAAAAAAATATAGTTTTGAAAGTTTTTGCATGGATTTTTCTGTTAATTGTATGGTACATATGTTTTTTTTTGTACAACAGGATATTTATACCTATAAGTTCCGTGAAGTTGTACCGATTTTAATCAAAAGTTACTTGAAGTACATGGGACAAGTTTCAAGTTGATATGTTGAGGGGAGTAGAAGAAAAAATGTAAATCGATTCCGGGGGTAAATGGATCCCATAAAATTGAGGATGTGGATTGCATTGTTAGAGCCTCATGAATCACCAAAAGTTGTGATTTTAGACCACTTGTCTACATAGAGTCCAATATTGACTCAGTTTATAGGAAAGGGGAGATGAAATTTGTACATTTTTGACTATAACTTTTTTGATGTATTTGCCCGATTTTGTTGATTATTTACACACAGATAAATTATTACGGCGCATCAGCTCTGAGTAAAAATTTCTGAAGTGGCCCCCTCATTTTTCATGAAGTTGCGAATACTGCAATAAACAGTTATTGTTACAATTACACAATACTTGGTGAGGAGTGCTACAAATAGTTATTCTAAATAATGACGCAGAAAAATTTAAAAAATGTTGAAAAAAACATACTTTTTCATTATTTTTTTATAAATAAATGCAAGAAAAATGGTTTTCTCCCCGCGGTTTTTTCCAAGTTCTTATCGCAAAATGCTCTGCATATTGTGGGCTAATGATATGTGGGAAAAAAATTAAAAAAAAAATCTTATAAAATAAAAAAATGAATTTTTTTAAATTTAATATTTTATCTGACATGGTAAAAATTCGTGTCAATATCTTTATTCGTTTAGAAGATATGGCTTATCAAAAAATAGTCAAAAAATTAAAAATCCGATATGCAGTTATCGACAACTCGATAAATAATCGGAATTTTACAATAAAATTGGGCGTGGTTACTATTGGCTAGTAGCTCTATCAACTGTGTAAAAATCATCAAAATCGGAGAAGGTCGCCAAAAAAGTGGCCCGCTTCACTTATTTTCGCCGATATAGATAATTTTTTGAATCTTAGACCGAATATTTTTGATTTACTGATGATATATCATAAATAATATTATGCATAATTGCTGCTAAATGAATAAATATACAATATATGGTACAATCCTTACTGGAATTAAAATTGGCTATGTCAAGTAATTATGGTTATTTACCTGAAAGCAATCCACGATAGGTACAGATGGTATTGTATATATTCGCGATAACGTCTCTTGGCATACTCCTGTAAGATTATGCTTTCTCGCAATTTTACCAAACGATATTATGGCTTGCGCCGAAGCATGCACTCCAAGCATCGTACTTCCCTGATCAGATTGTTGTTCCAAGTATTGAGTAATAATTTGATAGTGATGTTGCCTCCATGTGAATATGTCACTCCAGTGTGATAAATCATCCGAAATAACTGGTAACCGGTTACGCCAAGTTTTAACAATAGCTTTCATATCGTGCAAAGAAGAGTTTCGGGCTTGCGTTAGTCCTTGATGAATTTGACTCGCTTCATGTAGTTCCATTATTTGTTGCGCTGCTTGAAGGTATGGCAGATGTATATGTGAAACAATATCTGGAAGTCGACGCCACTCTCTAATGCATAAACTAGATGATACTTCAACATATCGCTCTACGTTGGAGGCTTGCCTTTCATCTTGGTGTAATATGGATAAGTAGCCCTTATAGAGGTTAAGTTTAAACCCATAATGTTTAGAATAGCATTGTTCCATTTTTGCTAACGCTATTTTCATAAGATTCCAGTCTGGAACACGCCAGGAACTCTCCAGTATTAGGAACATGTTCTTTTCCCTGCTGTTTTGCGCATAGTCTAGAAGAATATCCCATTGGTTAAGTTCTTTAGCGCATCGCATCCAATGTTTTTCCCACAACAAAAGTTCACTATTAACCTCCGCAGTAACTAGCCCACTATTAAGATCCTGTTTGAATTTAGTCATAGCTAAATCGTAAGCGCCTTGGGCTTCCTCGAAAAATCCCATTTGTTCATATGAAATAGCAACGTTTGTTTCGGGATATTGTGCAAACTTACGCCAGAGGCCGGCCCAAAGGTCCTCTTCATGCATAGCAGAGTACATTTTAGAAAGCGATTCATAGATGGTATTTAAATGCTGCTTGTCCACTTCAGGCTGGCTAGAATCAGCAGTATCACCGTTCAAATCATTTCGAATTGAGTACGATAGCGACAATTCCTCCAAAACCAATATGACTCTGTGCCAAAGATTATGTGATTTACCTAAATAGGCTAAAAGGTTGGGCGGAATATAAATTGATGGGCTACATTGAGTTAGACTCTCCACAAATGTATTTAGAGTACTAGGATAGCAGTCTTTTTGATTAACATTTGTTCCAGACGAAAGAAATGGTATGAGCTCCTTAGTTAAATTGTATCGTTGATCATCACTAAATATTTTCCAAATTCGAGGGAATATAGTCAGCCAAACGCTTTCGGCCAACTGTGTATCAATGTGACACAGTTGAGATGTAGCAACTAGTATTTGCTCAGTGCGAATATTCCTGTTTGACTCCAAAAATTCTGCTTGCTTGTAAATAACTTCAATTAAATTATTTCGTCTTGATGGTAATATCTGTTGGCAATCTTCTTTGCGTACTGAACTGAATTCTACTTTTAAATCTATATCAAATACATCATCCTTATCATCTATGCTTTGGACATTTTCAAATGATTCCGATTGTGAAGTTAAAAACGATACAAACGAGTTTTCCTCAGGATCTGTGGAGTTTGTTGGAATGACGGCTGTTATACTTGGGATTTTAAAGCTCTCGTTTGAACATTGAATTTGAGTCATTGTATTTGCGGTTAATATAAGAAGTTCGATACACTGCTTTATCCAATAATGTGAGCCTATGGTATCCCATGCTTGCGAACAGATTATGTATAGAAGTCTGTCGTGCAGCCTTCGACGCATAGATGCATCCAATATCTCAAAGAATTGAGCTCGAATGTGGGGATTTTGAAATCGCAAACCATTTAGGAAAGCCCCCTCCAGTTTACTTGTCAATTCAGTCTGTTTTAACACTTCATCTCTATAAATATAATTAATGATTTCTAAAAACTGTACGTTCAATTCAGTCTCATCTGTGAATTTCTTTTCAATACATTGCATTAGCTTCACTAATAAGGCAGACTTCTCTCGTATTGAAGGAACTTGAGTAACAACATTTGGCTCTTTTGTTTTTACCCAATCGTCTAACATTTTTAAAATGCATTTTATTACTTTGACATCTGAACTTTTTTCTATTAAGCTCACTAAAATTGTACTAATAAAAAGTTTCCGAATTTCAACGCTCATGATGACAATTCTATTTTTTATAAGTTCCAAAGATAGCACCAATAGCTCCAACGCTAACGAATGGGAGTCGTTAGATTGAGATGTCGTAGTATTATTTGAGTTTGTATTTATGTGGTCCTTAGTAAGACGATTCAGAACTCTTATAAATTGCACCAAAATACGATCAATATAGGCCGGATTATTTGTAGTGCAAGCCTTCAAGATCATTAATGTACCAAAAAGAGATGAAGCATTAGGCTGAGGACTTTTCTCATAGAATGTCAAATTTTCAGTTATCATTTTACTTATAGCGCCGTAAAGAACATCAAGCTCATCATGCTTATGCTGTGCATCAGGCAAAAATATTGCCATGAGTCGCGCTAAAAATATATGCATTAATCGTATAATCCGCGTATTTTGGTGTATGATGCATAACGACAGACCACGTTGAAGTGGTCGAACTAAAGTTATCATTTGCTCTGGACTCAAGATAGTAGTAAGGAATGTAAGAAAATCAATTCCGGTGCAAATATTGTTTAGATTATGATGGGGCGTCTCAACTGTAGTCAGGATTTTGTCCAGCCAATTAAGTTTCATGTCGAATGGCTGTGGCCAGATCTCAGGACGCATCGCCATTTTCAGAAGCATTACACACCTTAAATAAAAAAAATTACAACAAAACACTATTAATTAAATATTAATATTAATTTAAATGTCTCTTAAGATGACAGCTACAGAAATTATAGCATTAACAGATTTTCGTAAACAGATTCACACCAATATAGCCAGACACAGTCGAATATGCGAGACTAGTTTTTTAAAAGAAAAAAGTACAATTGCCTTCCCGCGGTATCCTCTATTATACCAATAGATGCTCTGGCGACCGAGCATACAGTGGGATAACTGTGAAAACATCTGCTACTTTGGGGAAATTATGGCAGGTTCAGAGGCAATGAGCATAGCGAATATAACCACTTCCTGTGGAGGCCACTGCCCCTTGTCACCAAACTGGGCCAATGGGACTCCATAACCTGCATTATAGGAAATTATTTGTCATCCGAGTATTCACAAGAAATATAAATGAAAAGCACCCAAATTTGTTGACGAATCAGAACCGAAAAAGGACACGAATTGGAACTTGGATCGCGGGAACTTTGAATCAAAGCGGGAGTTTTGATCTCCTTGCTGCAGAGTGCGAACGAATTAGTGTTAAATTGGTTGGTCTTGGTGAAGTTCGATTCAACGGAGTAGGCGAAGTACCGAATAACAAAGTTTGTTTAACAAGATATTCTGTTGTGGTGTTGGTATATATTTATATGAACAGTAAAAGTATAAAATAGTTGCTGTATTGGAAACCTGTTTCCGAGAGAATTTGAAACGCAAATTTTAATAACAGGAGCACCACGCAAGACTGTGCAATCTCAGATAAAGAGTTTTATAGTCAACCTGAAATGAGCTTCCTAAAGACGATTTAATAATACTAATAATAAATTTCAATGCTTAAATTGGAGCGAACAATAGTTGCTATGGACCTATAATGGACAAACAAGCTCTTGGCACTTGTAATGAAAATGGTGAGCTTCTAGTCGAACTTTGCAATACGAAGCTCAGTGTTTATATATAAACGAAACCACAAAGTTAATTGGCAGTCTCCAAATAGTTGAGAATCACAAATAGACCATAATCATTGGCAGTCACCATTTCTTGATTTTGGCCGAGTTACATCTTAAACTTTGGCTATGGAAAAAGGTAAACAAAGCTGTAAATGAGACTAAATGCTATTAATTTCAACAGTGTCGAATCCAATAATGGTTGTTATGATGCTTGGGAAAGTATAGACAAACTCTAAGCTTTAAACAAAACAATTGAATTGAATGGATAACGCAGAAGAGTTGGAAACTGATGGAAGCACGTCGGTAACATTAAGGATCTGTATAATATTATAATAAAGTTAAGTTCTGATTCGTTAAGTTAAGTTCTGATTCGACAACAAACAAAGACGAGCAGATGGATAGATGGAAAACGTAATTTTGAGCGGACGTTAAATACCACAATGGATCAGAATAATAACAAGGACAGGCCCATAAATATCGACGCTCGAAAGCTGAAATATGCAATTCTGATGGAATTCCTGCGGACAGCTTTGATGCAACCAGAGTCTAGAGTCTGTCCAGCCGTTCTGTGTTATAAATGGTGTAACTAACATAACATTCTTTAATAAATAATCAAATATTCCGATATTTTCATAAATTGCAGTAGTCTTTAATCGCCTATTCAGGATTTTTATACCCTGTACCGTATGGTCCAAGGGTATATTAAGTTTGTGCAAGCCGAAAATGTATGTAACATATAGAAGGAGACGTCGGAGACACTCCCAAAGTTACCTAATATATGATCAGGGTGAATAGAGAAGTCGATATACCCATGTCCGTCTGTCCGTCTGTCCGTCTGTCCGTCTGTCCGTCTGTCCGTCCGTGTGAACGCCTAGATCTCAGAGATGGTAAGAGCTAGAGTTACCAAACTTTCACATTAGATCCCATATTATTCCATAGGAGGCAAGTTTATTTTATTTTTTTGATATCGGGGATAAATTATATAGCTCCCATGGGGGTGTTTGAGACGACCTCGACAAAAAAAAGCGTTTTAGATGAATAATTTATTTGTTTATGAAGATATCGTAACGAAATTTGGTATTCGAAAGTTTTTATAGTTCCCAATCACTGTACCAAATTTGATCGAAATCGGTTGACTATATCATATAGCTCCCATAGGACCGATCGGCCAAAATAACTTTTTTAAAGAAAAATTCGCTATATTTCGTTGTTTAATAAAGATATCCTAACCAGATTTGGCGTTTGGAAATTTTTTAGACCATTTAAGCAATGTGCCAAATTTGAACAAAATCGGTTGACTATATCATATAGCTCCCATAGGTCCGATCTTCCAAAAAATCGATTTTTTAACAAAATTTGCTGTGTTTCGTTTGTTTGTTAAGATATTGGGACCAAATTTGACATTCGTGAGTATTTTATAGTTCCTAAGCACTGTACTAAATTTAATCCAAATCGTTTGACTAGATCATATAGCTCCCATAGGACCAATCGGTCCAAAAACACGTTTTTTATACAAAAATCGATGTGTTTTGTTTGTTTGTAAAGATATTTGAAATAAATTTGGCATTCATATCTGTTTTAAGGTATTTAAGCACTGTGTCAAATTTTATTGAAATCGGCTGACTATATCATATAGCTCCCATAGGAACGATCGGTCAAAAAAAATGTTTGCTTAAAAATTCTTCTGTATTTGGTTTTTGTGAAGAAATCGGACTTTATTACAAGCTAGTGGTACAGGGTATCCCTAAAGTCGTCCGCGCCCGACTTTACGTCCGCCATTTTTAAATTTATTTATTTAATTTTTGTAATATTATGTCATTGAAAAAAAAATTCAATTATCTTCATTAGCTTACGAGATCTAATCTAAATCATCCGTTATTATATGTACTTTGCAATAAAAAGTTGCGTACACTATATATTTATTTGTAAAATTACAAGGACATATGACATTAAGATATATTTTTTAAAAAACCCTATTTTTAGATAATAAATATTTGTAGTTTCTTAATCGCAAGGTGTCCTACAGTGTAATACCTTGTACCTTTTTCCTCAAACATTTTTTTTTTTGTGCATATCGATATTTACATATGTATAAGTTCCGTAAATTTTTTCACTTTGAGACAAAAATACTAAACGATGTAGCTAGAAACCACAAAGAGGAACGGGGAAAGACATTGACATGATTCAACAAACTTCATCTTCTGATGAAACATGCGCACCACATGGTAAAATATCGTGTCTGTAGCGTTCATACCGAGTAAACATATGGTTCAATCGCTGCCCAAGGTTATTATAAGCATTTTGGTACAAAGTACTTTGAATATGCAAAGCCCCTTCTGTCCGTTTCGTACATTGAACCAATCTAGTATACTCTTTGTACCCGAAGGTACAGGGTATGTGTATTTTTAATGTACTTTTTGGGAACTGCTTGTGTGGTGCATAGATTCAGTTTGGACTTAATTAGTAAAGTTTCTACAATATGGTGGTTGTATGGAAACAGGGTTAAGGGTATTGCAATTTCGGACGCCGTCTCGATTGTACCACATTTCTTGTAGCTTAATGTCGTTTTAGTGCATGATTAGTGATAAATAATTTTATTAAAAGTAGTTGCTTCACCCGTTCTTAACATACTGTAGGTGCTTATGGTTTTTATTTAATGACAACATACCTTCGCGACAAACTTTCTCCTGGAGAAATAATTCCCGGTTGAGGGTCATTGACTTGACATGCTAGGCGAACTAGGAAGTTAAGAACTGTATCACAATGTGACTTTTCTATTGATCGAAGCGAATCGTCGGCTTTCACATTAGCCGCAACATCTGAAATGTAAGATCAAGTATTTATAATGTATACCATACGTATGAGTATTATATCCCAATGAATATAAATTGTGAAGTTTCTTCTTATTCTTTTATCTTCTTCCATTTAAAAGACTTACTTATATTTTGTTGTGACTCTTCATCCGATCCTACTATTTTTGTATCCCTTTCGTCTTCTTTGATACGATGTAATTCCCACTTTATTATTACTTCTGCTAAATCTACTGCCAATTTCTTGTGTTCGATAGAAGCACTCTGAGGAAATCCCAACCTTTGCATGTAATTAATCAGATGTTGTACCAGTTGATGTCTTACTGGGAAATATACCTGTATAATATTAAAAAAAGTTAATAATTCAAAATGTAATGTTGTACGGAAATTTACTTTGTAGTGACGAATTATCAGTTGTAATATGTGAAAAAGTTGCTGCATTGCGTGTCCTTCTTCAACAATAATTTTTTTTGTCCAATGGGTTAACATAGTATTACCATCCTCCATGCGCAGCGGCATTGCAGGTGTTAGCACGTCTAAAGCTTGCTTCACTATAGGTCGAGCCTCTAGTGCATGACCTTTTAATAGCGAATGGAATACTTGAAGAACTATTTTTTTATGAATAGCTAATCTGGCAATTATGTGGGCCAGTAACAAATGCCCATGATACCGCGCAGTTGGATCTACGGAATTTTTACTTAACAAACAAGGCCAAGCAAAGGTCATTAGCCGCCTTAGCTTGTTGCCTTGTCTTTTGTTATTAGCATCGCCATCGTGGATATGTTGCGAAGCACGTTCAACGAGTAAACATGCAAGTTGCAGCAAAGCAATCCTTACTGCATCGTCGTACTGCTTGTCGGGATCGAAGACTTTGTTAATAAACACTGAAACAATGTTTTTCTCGTCTTCTTGGTAAGGCGTAGGCGGTGCTCCGATTAATTTATTTCCTTCTCCCTTATCAAAGCTTACTGTAAAGCACGGGATAATTACAGCAGTAATAATTTTTGCCTTCAACTCTTCGGCAAGCATATTATTGTGAAAGTTTTCGACGAAATAAAAGAAGGCGTCTCTTTTCCAATTTACTGTGAAGCTTTGTGCTACCGTATTTTGTAAAAAATCACGCAGAAAGTAAATATCCGGAATAAAGTGCAGACATAACGCTCTTAGCAATTGAAACAGTAAGTCGATATCATTTGTATTATTTGAAAAGTATAATAACAAAATCTTCCCAATCATGTGCCACATATCGCAAGCTACATTTTCTATACATGTCAAGTACAAGCTGCTTTGCCACATAGTTTTCAAAGAATCAACAATATCCTGTCGGGTAGGTATCCACTGTTCATCCAATTCCATTAACGTAAAAATAATTAGAACCGATTGATGTTGAACTTCGTACTTGTGAATTTTGTTAATATCTGCAGTCCAATTAATGTACATTAACAATTTTGTATATTTTTGATTTTTTATAATAGCTCGAAACGAGTGACCACTTTCATGCTTTAATATAAAAATGAAAAATCGGTTCCACTGGGTGTCAACTATGACTGAGTCCGATAAAAAGAGATCGACTGTCTCGGATGGGAATCGCTGAAGAAACCGATGTAATGCTTCCCGGTATGGGCTCGATGCCTCAATCATTAAGTTGTTCTCAGTTTGTAAGACAAGTTGGCACAATTTCTCAATATACTTTGGTGACGCAGCAGTTATATGAAAAAACATATCAATAAGGGTAACGATTTTTTGCTCATACTCTCCGCCCTTCGACGTGGAAAAAAAGTTTACATTGTGATTGGTGCATTTGTAATTTCCAACAAATATTTCAATTATTTTGGCACAGTGTTGCAATATTTGCTCGCTCAATTTTTCGTTAAACATTTGTGGAAATAGTTGGGTAAAATATGATAATCGTTTAATTGCGGGAATTGACAAGTTACGATGGTCTCCCAATTTTTGAAGCAATGGTCGCATAGCTCCTTGTATCTGAAATACAAATAAAAATACAATTTATATTTACAAAGCATTCAATGTGTGTAAAAGGCAGCAAAATATAATTTATGCCAGTGGGAATGAATAAATTCACACCAACCTTTAAAAAAAAAATTGAAATAAAAGCTCCTTTATGTTTTGATTAATTCAAAAAATTCATTTTAAACACACCTTCATTTGTAACCTAAGAAGTCAAAAATAGTCACGTTAAAGCCGGACTCAGATGTCTCTCGCACCCTGTGCCCCCACATTGCAATTAAAATCGATATATTGCTTGCCACCTCCAAAAGACATTTTATTTGCCAAAAGGTCTAGCTGGATAAGATAATGGAAACTGCCCCCATGACTAATTTTTATTTCCTGTTTATATGTATATGTACAAAGAGTATACTAGATTTGTGCAATGTATGTAACGGCCAGAAGGAGGCGTGGCAGACCCCAAGTCATACAATTTGTCAACTGCATCTCTTGCATATCGATTTGTTTCAGTGATAATAATGAACAAAATATTCGGTGAAAAAATAACTTGGATACCTCTATTGGAATGTTGTTTGCATTGATATAATTCGAAATATACATCAAAAAATAGAAGAAAAACATTTTTTTGAAATCCAAATTACTTTTTTTTTTTTCTTCACGCAGGTAGTTCATATGCGAAATCGAAATAGAAAGTTAAAAAATTAATAATATTTACCAACAAACACTAAAAATGAGCCAGAATGCATCATATTATATATTCCCATACAAATGCATGTAAGTGTATGGGGTCTGGCCAGTCCCGGGACTGTAGATGAAGGTTTTAGAAATGGACTGGAGACGAGAGTTAATTTTTAATAATGGGCCTGCCATTTAAATTTTGCACAGCTGTTTCAGTTTTGAATGCAAATGATTCGAACTTAGTCGACTTATAGAACACCATTGGGACACCATGAGGAAATGTACTCGTTATAACTTTTCAAAACGAGTCGAAATCTAGCACAGGGCTGATTAGCTGAGCGCGGGCTTATTATTTAAATTAAATATTTAAGGGTTTGAACATTTTTTATAATTTAGCCAAAGGTGGCGCAAAATAGCGTCTCCTCAAAAGACTTACCTTTTCTTTGTCCATTGTTACTCCGCTAATGAATTGTTTCATACAAAAGTAAGCCGTTTCCTGTAACTCTGCTTTATCGTTTTCCATAACTTTGAAAATTATATTGATTATTTTCTCTTTATATTGAATATCATTTATGTAGTGACATGCTGCGAGTGCACGCAACGCACTTTGTCGAAGTGGCACGAGATTGGCTACGTTTTTATAGCAATCCAATTTAGACAAAGTAGCATCCTCAGCCTCACTTAGAGTTAACAGCTCATGAAAAAATAGTTTGTGGTATGTATTGGTAAGATCTGGAATACAAAATTTTCAATTAAAAAAGTATTATAGTTACACATAGTTTTAAAGTATTATATAGGGATACAATACAATATACCCCTTTCCCGAAAAAAATATACTAAAGTAGATTGCAAGTGGAAAATATATTTAGGGTATTCAAAACCATTTTGGAGTTTTATGAGTTGGGCTTTCTTCCTCTTTCCAGAGTTTGTTTACAGTTATAAATTACATTAAAAACCAAACACCTGAATTAAAAATGTAATATAGTCGAGGCGCTTCCCGACAGTGTAATACCCTGTACCTTTTTTCTCAAAAAAAAAATCGTATTTCTGCATATTCCTTCTAAGAATTTTCAAATTGGAACATTGTTTCTTTGGGGCAAAACTATATTTGCACCTCTTACTTCTGTAAATTTGCACCGATTTTGATGAAAATCAAAAGTTACGTCAAAGAAGTTATTTAAAGCATATGTGGAAGTTTCAAGTTGATATGTTGAGGGGTGTGAATTTGAGCGTCATGAATCTGCTTACTAAATTTTGTGATTCTAGGTCACCTATTACCATAAATACGTATAGTCACATATTGACGCAGCTTATAAGCAAGGGGAGGTGAGATTTGTACATTTATGGTTATAACTTTTGTTGTATTTGTCCGATCCTTTTTGACATTCTCCAAAATTTAGGTGTTCATACAGACTGACGGACGGACAGACCAATATGGCTCAATTGCTACCCGAGGTTAAGCATTTTGGTATAAAGGACTTGGGGTCTGCCACGTACATTGCACAAATCTAGTATACCCTTTGTACCTATAGGTACAGGTTATAAAAATTCCGAGTCAAAACATGAAAGATATTTTAAGTAAACCTCGAGCTAAAGAAGATGTCTGTTATTTTACTACTGCGAAAATGAAATAATTGTGGAAAAACCAAATTTCAGTTTGTGTTTAAAGGTACAACCATTTTTCTTGTCTTAATACGATTTAATTATTTTAATTTGGCGTTCATTTTTTTGCGTGAGCGTAAGGTAACTCACCCCTCGTTCCTTTTCATATCGCGAAACGGATAAAAATGGAAAATTTCGCATTGTTGAAATGGCAGCGTTTTTATTTTGTGGAACACTTTCTCAACAACTCAGCGAAAAAATGAATACCTTAATTTATTTTTATAAATTTTAATCGATTTCCATGTCGAGAAATCTGTAAATCGACTGTAGCATAAAAAGTCGCCTTGGTTTTGTTAATGGTGCCTACATAAGGTTAATTTAAACAATTTTCAACCTGCTCGTGTGCACTATTCGGCTTTTTAATGTGGGGTAAAATAAGGAAATTTTTGACCCACAGATGTATTTAACCAACCATTGGTGTAAGTAACATTGACTGAGTTGTTAGTAGATTACTTTTTTGGTTTCGGTGATCTACGTGTTCATTCAGACGGACATTGCTCAGGCTCTATCTGAATTAATGATATGAATTGTAGTATATTAAGGTCAAAAATATTTTAATTCGATTAAATTTTATTAAGGGTATTCAATAGTCTGAATGTTTCGCTGTATCGCTACAGTTAGTCTATGTGCTGCATCAAAGAAATAATAGTCACTACATCAACGCTGTTTATAGTGCATATACGAGACTTACCTATTGTAAATAATCGGGGTTCCAGTGTTGTGCAAAAAGTGTTTCCATCCATTAAACCAATTTGTGCATTTGCAGGTTGGTGTCTAAGTAAATGCTTTTTTGGTGGTATAATATCAGCCAAAACTTCTTTATGAGGATCCATTACTTCAGAAACAGATTTATTTTGAATAAATGCAATGTGTTTCAATAAAACCATCGACTCTTCTCTAACTATAGAATTTGGGCTAGTTATATGGCGAACTAGCTCGTGAATGACCTCATATGTGGCCTTGGTTTGTAAATCGACGAGTTCATCATTTCTATAAGTCATACTTATTTGGCAAAAACATATTTGTAACATTGTTTTCATGTATGTTTTAGTTATTTCTATAGCACCATTGGAAACGTCTCCTTCTAGGTCCATCAATACAAACATAAAAGCTTTAAGGAAGTTAAAAAGCTGCTGGTATAACGACCGAAGTGACATATGTCTGCATAAGAATTGAATTGCTTGGCAACCGCCCACCTTAGAGTACCAGGGGCGATCATAGCACAATGCTGTCATTTTATCAGCAAGATATTGCATAATAGGTAATTTACAAGCTCTCTCTTTATTTCCCATGATATTCGTAGCAGTATCTAATATAATTCCCATACAGGCTATTCCTGGTTTACATAATTCCTTTTCTTCATGTCCCATACAAGCTGCCAAAGCGTCGATCAAAACCATAGGATCAACTCCATTTGTAGCATGATAATTTTTTTGGGGAAATGGTCCAGCTTGTTGCGCTATTGCAACCATAGTATAATGTCTGACAACAGCAGCCATTACAGGACATACTGAATCCCGCAAATCTTTTGTTGCCGACGCAACTAGCATGCCAATAAGGGCAGTTTGGTGCGTTGCTCGAATTTCAGCTTTGTCAACTTTTTGTTGAAACAACGGCCAGTTTGCTATGTTGCCTTCGACAAAATCAATATGAGTAAATAATTTAAGAAGAGTGTGTTTCTCGTCTTCTAAACTTATAAAAGCAGCCAAAAAGCATCGGATCACTTCCCAACTTTGTCGTCTGTAAAATTGATCAGTTGTGTTTGAGCTCAATGCTTTAAATGCAGCGTCAATAGCTTTATCCACTGGGAACTCAATTGGCTTCTCATATTCTTGGAAAAATGTTATAATTGAAATTGCCGATTTTTCATTTTGATAATATTGTAACGCTTGAGGCTCCACCATCATTTTTCGATTTCCTCCACCAAATTTTCCGAGAACTCGAAATGCTACAAGGGCCGCATTGTCTTGATTTCTTAAAGTTTTCCACAAAGCTTGCATCAAAGCTGCTCTAACTGGTTGAATATGGTCATAAAGGAAATCCGGTTGCAAATTGTCGACACACAGTTCCAATGTTCGTAGCCCCTGGAAAACTTAAAAGGTGAAACACCGCCAAATTAAGAATTTGTAAATAAAAAAGTTTTACCTGACTTATCAATGTTGGCGATCCATTTAATGCAGACACAAGTGGGTCCATGAGCATTGGTAGGTAAGGTAGTAAAGATGACAATCGTACCGGAACTGTTAAGCATAACTCAACAAAAAGGTCTCGCATGTGTTGCTTGTGAAATCCACTTTGCAGCCGGTTTAAACCTTCTAATAAATTTGGTAATAAGGGAAGAAATTCCTGATATAGAAGATCATGACTGCCACCACCTATTGATCTAAACAGGGCTCTAAGAAGCAAGAAATAGTTGTAAGGTTCATCTGATATCAGCGCAAGCTCCATGGATCGAATCACGATTTTGTGCAAATGTGGTCGAAGCATTTGTTCATTTTCAATGGGAAATAAACTGACACTTCCAAAAACCAGTTTAAACAGCCTTAGGTATAAATTTGATCTTTCAACATTGCAACCCATTTCATCCATTTTTTCTAAAAGGTATTCAACTAAAACAGTAGCAAATAATGGAGAAGTCGTTGGATTGGCTAAAAATGAATTTGCTACTACTTGTAGTGATTGGTTTTTGTAGATCCTCTCAACTAAAAAATCAATCGTTGTCGAAAAAATCTCCTGAAAATTTTGGGAATGCATCATGAGAAACTGAAATATAAAAAAAATGTAAGCAACATTAATAAAAGTAAATTATAGAAATCGATTTTAACTGTGCTTATTTGTTTAAAAAAAAAAGAAGATATTTCTAAAAAACTTTATAAGGAAGCAAAAGTCCAAACCCCAATAAAGTCAGTGGCCTTGGATCAACGGATCCTTTATTTTATGACAGACTACTCCAGGGAAAAACGTTCTATATTAAAATGTAAACATACATTTATGCAAAAAAAAAATATGTTCATTCCAACTATTATCAAACCAGACCAATCAAAAATGTCGACGACTTTAGAATGTTTGATATCAGCTCCAGTAAAATATATAACTGCAAACATCTTACCCTTATATCCCCCAATAAATTCTGTGCCCTATACATTTATTGTAATGCCCGACACTCATAACTAAGCAAAATAAAAGACAGATGCGAACTATCCCACTAGTGAGGCTGCCACCTGTCATCAGGAAAGAGTGATATAAACTTCGGTCATGCTTTCGTCATGATTGGGGGTCGAACCCATGACCTCTCGCATAGCAAGCCAGTGCGCTATCCACTGAACCACCGAATATATAATTGTTGTGTAACCTTAAATAGGTTTTGGTCATATATCCGCCATTTACCATTCTATCTTAATCTTCTATACATATAAACGAAACGTATGTTTTACGTGTTACATTTTTGTGAATATTGGTTTTTGTGTGTACATTGTCATATCGTATACAAAAACTGGTATTTTTGTTAATCAATGTTCGAGTTGCAACATCGTTTCAATTATTGAGAACAGTGAATGGCGTCAAAAATTGAATTTCTTGGAAAATGATTTGCACTGGGATCAAACTTTAGCAGATGCTGCTATTACTGCTGATCCATATCAATACGTGTTGTATTTGCGATTATTTTGGCAACGTGTTTTCCATCAAATCCACCAGTATCAAGATTTTTTATGGAAGATATGGATGATGGAATTTACGCCTAAAGTTTACAATGAAGCTTTAATTCATATTGAAGATCTATGCTTGGCGATGGCTAATAGGACAATTGGGAATGCCGTCTACTAATCGATCAATGCATAATGTATTTCAATAGGAAGAAAAGCAACGAATCAAATTAATTACCAATCTAATCGTACTGCCGAACGTGAAGATCGCAATGAACGTGAAAGAATTCGGTTAAGACAGACCCGTGATAATGGTGCAAGTTTGAATCGAACTGCTAACTAATCTAAAAATCTTATATTTTTCCAGATAAACTAACTAGAGAATCTTACGATGATTATTCAATTTAGGAGTATTCAAAAAGTTTGAGCAGGATAACGTCTGCCGGGATCACTAGTAAAATCTTAAGTTTTAAAACATTTTGGATAAATAAACATATATGTAAATACATCATATAGCTGGCATTTAAACCGATATTGGTTTGGTTCATATCAATAAAACCCGGTATATTACTTGAAAATACCAAAGACACTTCATTGCCAAACATAACCAGTGCGATTGCAAAGCTACACGGAGCGTAAAAGTAGTTTGTTGTTAAGTGTGGCAGGCAAGGTGCGGAAGAGAAATTTAAATAGTTGACATTTTAATAATTTTACAAAAAAAAACAGACCTAACTTATTCAAAATTCAAAAAAAGCGACGAAAGTCTAAAAATTGTAATAAAAAATTTAATCGGCTTAATATCTAATTCCTTTTTTCTTGAAAATAAATTGCAATACTGCATATTCATTTTAAGAAAATTACAGTTATATTGACGTGACAACGTCTTAAATTAGGTTGTGGCTCGGAGTCACTCATGAAAAAGTGTAACGACCGTAACGCGTTACGGTAACGTTACGGCAATCTGCAAATGCATACTTGTTATATGAACTTCCATCTCCGCATGTATGTCACTTATCATATATAAAATATATACATGATAATCATGATAAATGATATATTCTCTTTATTTTATGCCTTCCATAATTAATTATAAATGCCTCATGCCAGCAATATATACATACATATAATAACATAATATATATAGAAAATATATCAATAATATTTATATTAATGTTATATATCATGCCTTCACATTGAAAATTCTTACATGATATGTTTATGTTTCATGTGTATATTTTTTATAAAATTTTTAAAATTTTATTTTATTAAGAGATACGAAAACGTAAAGTCTGACAACTCGTTTCTTTATTTCATGAAATATACGTATAATCTTGATTGCGTATCAAACGTTTGTAAGTCAACTACGTTAAAAGAAACAACCATCGACTTGACTTTCGCAAGACACATTACAGCAGAAACACTTCCTTTCATTTCCTATTTCTCCTATCATCGTCCTATCCTCAACAAAATCACTCAAATAGGAATTAGTTAAGTTTTAGTTTACATGTACAATGTTTTAGTAAACAAAATATATTTCTATAGTTAAAATTTGTGCAATTCTTATTTTCATTCAATTCCTTGTTCCTATTGTGCAATTTAATAATATTCATATCAATAAATATTCTACCGAGAAAAAGACGTTGTCACGTAAAATCTTCGCCCGTAAAACCGACTTTACAGGCAACAGTTTTTTTTTTTTTTATCAGAAAGATATCTTTGCCTTTAAGTTCTGTAAATTTTAGTAAGTGCGATATCGAAAAGTTAAAATGAGAAATCTGCCTGCTGAGTTGTTTAAGGCTGGCGGCGACGAGCTGATAGGGTGCATGCATCAGCTCCTATGCAAAATATGGCTAGAGGAAAGCATGCCCGACGATTGGAAGCTCAGTGTCCTTTGTCCTATATTGAAGAAGGGTGACCCGACGATATGCGCCAACTACCGGGGAATCAGTCTTATTGCCATCTCATACAAGATCCTGTCGAGCGTACTATGTGAAAGACTGAAGCCATATGCCAACACACTGATCGGTCCCTATCAGTGCGGTTTCAGACCTGGTAAGTCCACCACAGACCAGATCTTCACGCTACGACAAATCCTGGAAAAAACCCACGAAAAACAGATCGATACTCATCATCTTTTTATCGATTACAAAGCTGCGTTCGATAGCCCGATAAGGGATCGCCTATACACCACCATGTCTGAGTTCGGTATTCCTGCAAAGCTGATTCGTCTTTGCAGAATGACATTGAGCGGCACCATCAGCTCTGTCAAGGTAGGAACGGACCTCTCCGAACCTTTCAATACTGTTCGAGGTTTCAGACAAGGCGATCCTCTATCATGCGACCTCTTTAATTTCGTGATGGAAGGGGTACTGCGGAAGGCCGGTGTACATCGCAATGGCACTATTTTTTACAAGAGTGTCCAGCTTCTTGCATACGCGGATGATATCGATATCATCGGGCGTTGCAAGCGAGATGTCACTGCTGCATTTTCCGCAATAGAAAAGGAATCAGCGAAAGTGGGTCTAGCGGTTAACGAGGGCAAGACGAAGTATATGCTGTCTACAAACAGGAACGCTCGGCGTCTGGGCTCCCATGTTGTAGCGGACCGCTATACTTTTGAAGTGGTCAAGGATTTCACGTACCTTGGCACCGCCGTTAACACTGAAAATGACATCAGCCTGGAGATAAAGCGGAGAATTACATTTGCCAATAGGTGTTACTATGGTCTCAGTAAGCAGATGTGCAGCAGAGACCTCTCTCGACCAACCAAAATAACACTCTACAAGACGCTCATCTTGCCCGTGCTCTTATACGGCGCAGAAGCATGGGTTGTGTCACGGACAGATGCAGCTGCTCTTGGGGTGTTTGAGAGGAAAATTCTACGCAAAATCTTCGGTCCCGTACGTTTTGAGGAAGGCTATCGCATACGGATGAACCACGAGCTGTACGAGCTCTACGACGACATGGATGTTGTGCAGCGTATCACAATACAACGTCTGCGCTGGCTCGGCCATGTCGTACGTATGGATAATGATGCTCCAGCGAAAAAGGTATTCGAAGCGAAAGCCGACGAAGGAAGACGGAGGGGACGACCACGACTCCAATGGAGAGATCAAGTGGAGGAGAACCTATCCTCCCTTGGTATTTCTAATTGGAGAAGGCGCGCGCAAAGCAGAGGCGCCTGGCGAGAGCTGCTGAGGTCGGCCGTAACCCGAGAGCGGGTTGTAAGGGCCATACGACGACGAAAATGAGAAATCTAATGTGAATGTTTGGTCGGTCTACCCCTTGCCTCATCCGAGCTTTAGGCTTTCATAGAGATAGGCGGACATGGGTATGGTGACATCTATAGTTACCCTGACCATACCTTAGTTAACCATCAAGTCTCCGAAGTGTCCCTCGTTACCTTCTTCTGTACATTTCAAGTTTGCACAAATTTAATAGAGTCGCATATAAAATTTGCAGAACAGTAGAATCCTTCATGACTTTAAATACACTTTAAATTGGCCACCACATCTGATCAAGAAATTTAAACATGCCATAATGTAACTATCCTTTTCCTCGAAATTTATTTGAGTAAGGCATTGCAGCGCTTTCCATATTCATACTTACAATTCCACTAAAGTGCTCTAATACTTCTTTTTCTTCTTTGCTCCTTGAAATCAATCCTGAAGTGCGTTGTTGGTTTGGATTAACGTTAATAGTATATATATCTAAAGCCTCCATGGCAAAATATACTAAATCAATATAGATGTACAAAATCTCTGGACTAAAAAGTTTTTCAAGTCTTTGTGAAGTCACATCAAAAGTCTGAAAGATAAAAAAGAAAAACCAAAGATATAAAATAAAAACTTCAAGGTGCCGAAGAATATATATTCTCCCTCTAAAAGGTTTTATTGTTTGGTTCGGACAGAGATTTGTATATTGAGCATTTAACAAGATTTTCTTTTTAACACCTTATTTTAAAAAATAAACTTTCGTGATAGGTAGTAAATTTTTTAAATGTATGCACCGTATTTTTTAAATCAAACGGATTAATTTGATTTATCCGGTATATATTTCTTTTTGGCGGCTCGCATTTTATTCTACTCGATTAAATATGATGTAATTTTAATATCTTTATTAAATAATGTAATTTAGAAAGCTCAATGCATTTAACCTAATAAGTCTACAATAGAGAGATCAACATGTTCCGGGTCGAGTGTTTCAACTCTCGACTCGAGCTTTTCTCAACCCAACCCCTTAATTCCAGTTTCTAGATATAGGGCAGAAAGGTACGCTTATAGGTATATTTTGCGTCTTAAACAGCGATTCAGTCAATACTATATATTTGCAAATTTTGAAGCCATTTTGTAAAATAAATGATCAATTTGAGTTAATACGAAACGACTTGGATGCTAACTTTCATTATCTTATCTGACTCATTAAATGACTCGAGTTTTGCCAAAAACAATTACGAGATTAATTTTGATTAAGCACTTTACCATATATGCAAAAAATTATTAATATCAAAGAGTCTCCTACGCGCAAGCCGATTGCTTTTCTTCAAAGACACGAAAAATAACATAGAAAGATGTTAAGGAAGATATTACGGTCCTTACTCTTTTTAAAACTTACTTTGGAATTAAAAAAGCCCCACGTTATTGTTTTAACTCCTCCAACGAGCGTTTTAACTAAGCTTCGGAACTCAGCTACATTTACTGAACAAATCACATGCGTTCCTGAAGATGACGACTTTGCTTGTTCGTTTCCCAAATTGTCCTGAAATGAGAATAGGATTATGAACAAGTTTATCAATTTACGCATTTTACATACGAATAAACCAAACTACGTACATCTTTAACCTCTGTAGAACTAAGTGGAGGTCCACAGCTGGGTAGATTGTTAGATGCTGATGGTTGAGACTGTCCTTTGCTATAGATATAAATACACATGAAAAATAAATTAATTACAAAAAAATTTATAAGCGCTAAAATTTGGGAGACTGAGGATTACAAGTTACAAATTATTAAGTCCTTACATTTTTTTTGTTTCCATAAAGTCCTTTTTGACTCTTGTTCAAACTTTGAAATTAAATCTGTTCTGTTGTTTTTCTTCAGCAAAGTTTCAATTTTCATATTGTTAATCGTTATTTTCTAGCAAAGTATCATTTAATTAACGAAAGTGCAACACAAAAAGTTACGTTTATTGTAAAACATAGTACATATTTGAGGTATTCACGCTTTGTGTTGGTTTGAGGAAAGAGCCAACAGGCCAACACGTGAATCTTTCATGTTGAGTTTTCTTCTACTTTCTGGAGTTTGTTTACATTTGTAAATTGGTAAAAATTACACTAAAATTCAAAAACTTTAACTAAAAATGCCGAGACAGAATACGAAATCTACTTTAATTGAACCTGTAACTAAAGTAGCTACGGAATGCACAGATTTGTATTATTTTGTTGGTGCAAAACGAATTAATTATAGAAAAACCAAATTTAAGTTTGTGCTTCTTCCTTCCTGTGTTCATTCACATTTGTAAATTGCTACATATTATCATTACAATATAATTATTTATTTAAAAATGTCTAGACAGAAGCTGAAGCTGTTTTTCAAATGGCTTTGAATGAAATCAATTTTATTGAAGGTTCGTGGCTAAAGTAATTTCATTGGGGAAAGACAAACTTTTGTAGAATACAGAAACAATGGGGTTGCGTGGCGGCGCACAAATTGATGAAGCTTCAGAAAACTATCATGAGGACAGGAATGCAATTTTAATTTCGCATCGAGGTGACCACTTCCACAGCCCTAAGTCAATTGATTGGCGCAAGAACGTGTGGACGAAACCCGATTTGTTGAAATGCTTATGGTGACTCCACAACAGTTCCATCATATATTAAGCAGGCACAGCCTTTTTTAACTTGCGTTAATATAAGTTGGATTGTTTTAAGTATACGGTATAGGGTATAAAATATAAATTGACCAAATCAAAAATCAAAAAAAAAGTGCAGTGACAGTCCCAACGTTGACTAAATATAACACCCCTGTCATCTAGGGCCTGCTGGAAAATTAACTAACCTTAAAAATGTCACCACCTGATAAATAATTAAAAAATAAATAAAGTCAATAGTGTTTCAAAATTTATCAACATGATCAGAGACGACAATGGATGAGTTAAAAAATATATCGTATTATTAAAAAAATAAATAGATTATGCTTGCAGCGGAGAAGTTGAAATGTGAAAAAAACAGCCGGCTTCCTATTAATAAAAACAAACACAAATCAAGGGAGCTATCTGCAATGAACGCAACATTGATGTAGAAACCATCCTTAACGAGCTAAAAAACCAAAAAATTACTGAAGTGTGGAAAATAATAAAAAAAAGAAAACTAACACGCTCAAACAAACCGGCCTAATTAATCTATCGTTCGCTTCACTGACCATCCCAGAAAGAATTATAGTTTGATATGATATCCACTCCTACTCAGATGCCCCTATTGCTTAAAGTTCGGACATTCCGCTATTACCTGCTCCGACTAGCAACATACTGAGGGAAACGAGTCGTTCAACTATACAAAAATTCGGTATCAACTGAAAATACGATCCTAGTAATTTTAATAAACACAGCCCTTTGAACATTCATCAAACTGTCACCACCATCTACTACTAACGCTTAGAGAATTAA
Organism: Chymomyza amoena; assembly: GCA_037043745.1. Lineage (NCBI taxonomy): Eukaryota > Metazoa > Arthropoda > Insecta > Diptera > Drosophilidae > Chymomyza > Chymomyza amoena. The sequence continues at coordinate 73,735 of JBAMAX010003882.1, forward strand.
AGGGTGTATCTCCATCGCTATAACCAGCGAAAACCAAATAAATAAATCAGGCTTCCTCCCACTGTAATTTTACCTGAAATAATAGCTTCACCAACTCCTTAACACACTATTAAACTAGAAGCGGTAAATACTGTTAGTTAACGCGTCACTTCTGTTTCCCACAACACCCGCGCTATTACAAGTATTCCTGCACGTCAGTCATCGACCACTTCATCGAAGGCGACACTGGACGCCGCAAACATCTGGCAGCGAATATCGGGCAGACCCTTGGAGACGAAAGACGTCACCAAACCATGCACTTGGCAACTGTGCCTAGAACTGTGCACAGAACGAATTGTCGGATAACCCCAACGTTACCTATAGTATGAACAGGGTGACTATAAAAGTCGATATGTCCGTCTGTCCGTATGAACGCCTAGATCTCAGATATAGTAAGAGCTAGAGTAACCAAACTTTTACATTACACCCCTTATTATTCCATAAGAGACAAGTTTATTTTACTTTTTGATATCGGAGTTATATTATATTGCATTGGCTCTAAGACCGTTGAACCTTTCCCAACGATGCAGTGTAAAACCGCCTCCACCACCACCCCAGTGGCACCCTCCGTGGATACAACTGAGGAAACTGCAGCGCCCTCAGTAATCACGGTACCACAAAATCCGGCTGCTAGTGCTGAAATAAACTCGCAACCCACAACTAGCAAAGCTGCTGGACAGCCTCGTCCAGAGCTCCATTAGGGTGCTCCAAGCGAACCTGCACCACGCTAAAGGCTCGTCAGCCACCCTGTGCAGGATCTTCGCCGAGAACAAAATCGACCTAGCGCACATTCAGGAGCCACTTAATGTCAAGAGGACTTAATGTCAAAATATGTAAGTTTTTATATGGCCGTCAAGTGGATGTGCCTCGCACTGCGATGCTTATTGACAATTGTGTCAATTATCTTCCGCTAACGAATTTTATTTCTAGAGTCTTAGTTGCTGCGCTAGTCCAAGTTGCCACGGACAAGGGTACCAGAGAAATAGTGGTGGCGACTGCTTATTTCCCTGGCGACACGGCGATGTTCCACCAACAGAGGTCAAGCGGCTCGTTGACCACTGCAGTCAACGCAAAATGCAAATAGTCGTCGGCTGCGACGCTAACGCTCACCACACCATCTGGGGTAGTAATGACGTCAACGCTAGAGGTGAGTCCCTTTTAGAATATTTTTTATTGTGTAGTGAAATAAATGTTTTAAATAGAGGGAACAAGTCCACCTTTATAAATTCTGTCAGATAAGAGGTATTAGATGTTTAGAGTTAAGGCAGAGGGTCTTTAATCCAAAGAAGACCAACTGGATTTATTTTCAGACACTGGTCGAACATGCGGTCGTTAGTCTCGTTAGTCTTCACCATCAACTCGGTAGACGAGATTGATTTGGCTGCAAACCAGCTTGAAGATGTGCTGATCTCCTCTTTCCAAGCCAGTTCTGTTGAGCGCTCCTACCAGTCGAAACTCAAGGTTCCCTGGTGGAACGCCAATCTAACGGTTAAAAGGAAAACTGTTAGGATAACGGCAAAAAGGAAAACTGTTAGGAGACTCTTCAATGAAGCTAGGAAAACCAGACAATGGGAGAATCTCTACCGCAATGGGCATCTGGCCTAGCGTCTTTCAATCGGAGATTCAAGACATAGAGATCTGCGTCCTTAGTATCCTTCTCAAGGGAACTATGGGAGCAAACACATGCATTTTGTCAGATAGCCAAGTTGCTATTAGGGCATTGCCATCCTGGAGCATCTCCTCCTCTGGATGCGATCAATACAAAAGGTCTTGGCAGAGCGGACCTAAAGCTCCTGGTAGCTTATCTATCTAGCCACCACACTGTTAGATGCTATCTACAGAAAATTGGCCTATCGGACTCTTCATAGTGTAGGCTCTGTCTAAAAGACGATGAAACCACCAGACATATTCTCTGTGACTGCCCAGAGCTGGTATGGGACAGAGCCTGTCATATGGGAAAGGAACGGATTAGTCCCTTCCATCTCAGGTCAATACCAACAAAAGACCAACTGCTTTTCATGCGGAAAGTCTTTTGCTTTAACTTAAGGGTATGGTACAAAGACCATTTGGTCGCAGTGCCCCACCTCTCTGTAATGAACAAAAAAAATCTATATATTATATAACTCTCAGAGAACCTAGAAAAAATTAAGTTTTAGATGGATAATTCGTTTGTTTATGAAGATATTGTGACCAAATTCGGCACTCAATAGTTTTTATAGCTCCCAAGAATTAATCAAAATATTGCAAGCCTGACTTTGACATACGCCTTCTTTAAATCATAATTCGTTTCAATGGAAATAAGTTTTTTAAAAATTGTGCAGAACAATATAGTCAAAAACGACAAAAAGTTAAATTTATGACCTTTGATATAGTTTTGACTATCTATCAACTACTTACCATTTCTGTACAATTAAAGGAAGTTGTATTTTTGCGATTGTCTCAAATTTTTTAACGAATACTTTTAGTAAAGTTGTTAGTATATTCCTCGAGCGCTGGGGGTCGACTTCACTGTGTTGTCGCAAACAATCAACGAGATTTAATAAAAGTTTGCATGACATTGTTTGAATGCCAACAGCAAGGGTCTCGTCATGAACATTTTTGGAAAAGAGGTTTACTGCTTTAAGCAAAACATCCAAACTAAGGCTTTGACGAACATGATGTGCGAGATCTGCCAATGTTGAGTATGCCAAAGGACGGATCGAATCTAACGTAACACCCTTTCCAATAAGTAAGTCTTCATCAAACAGTTTTTCTATAGATGGTATGAATTCTAAAATTTCAAATGAATAGATAAGCTCGAAATATTTCCGTTAAAAGATACACTTTACTCACTTTGCCGTAGATCTGTTGCAAATATATGGCGGGCTGCTATTAGTAACTCCTTTCGAAGATGGGCTGCCTCCTTGGGGCAATTGCTCATTAGGTTAAGCATTCCATTGGTAACGGATATGGAGTTGGCGACTACTATATCCTAAATACAACATAAAAAAAGAATTTACACAAAATATTATTAGGAAAATGTTAGATGTACCTGAAATATTCGCACTATATACGCCAAAAATGATAAAGTCTTTATTTGAGCACCCATAAAATCAACAAAAATTTCTTTTTGTGTAGAGGTTCTGCAATAAAAATATAATGTTTATTATTAATTTATTAAAAGCAATGCTAAAATAGATTACACAATAATAATTTACAAAAGGCGAGACTTAAATGCATATTGTAATGCGTTATTATTAAAACATTGAATATTTATTAACTGGTGCCTTTTAACAGCTGATCTCTTTTAGGGCCTAAGCTTTTTAAAATATTGGTAGACATCACGAAGTAAACAAACAACAAACAAAATTAAAATAATAAATTAAACTACGCTATAATACTTTATTCGCATTATACCTCTATATGAATTCAGCTTAAGCTCGTGCTTACTAATTTGTAAGGATACGAGGTGTGTTCAAAAAGTAAGGCGACTTTTCAAATTTCGCGGGCGACGTATTTTCGATTATCGATATCGCAAAACACTTATAACCTTTACGCCTCTCACAACCAACGAAAAATGCCATTCACTTGAAATTTGGTAGAGATGTTCGGGAAGAGTGTACCAACACAACAAAACAAATAAATCGATAATCGAAAATACGTTGCCCGCGAAATTTGAAACCTTGACCTTACTTTTTGAACACACCTCGTATACCGTACCAACAGTGCATACAGATACATTAAGTCAAAAATGAATTTACCACAGAGAAGTAGACGTCGGAGCCCCCTAAAGTTATGAAAAGTCTAATTAGGGCGAGTAGAGATGTCAATATCAGTCAGTTCGTATGAGTGTCAAGATATCAGATATAATCAGAGCTAGAGCAAGCAATCCTTGGATTTTCACAACTTGTTAAGACATGAAACGTCACATCGGATCCCTTGAAGCGCACATTATGGGGATGGTTTATGACTATTCTTATTATGTAGGCCTCAAGTGGACGGCTTATGCGTGGGATCGTGTATGTGGCGCATAAGCTACAAGGGATAAGCGGCCTGCATTGGAGTGTGATTGTTGAGCATTCGATAGGTCAAATATAACTTTTGCTCCCATAAAGAATGGATGGCGCACTTGATATACCTATATACATTTTATACATCTAGTTTTACTTTCTGGGTGTATATAGTCACAATGTCAAGTTATCCAACATCTAATCGGTCATATAGATACACGGACCTATCAATATAAATTTCTTCTCGCCGATCGTATTGGGGGTAACTTTGAGAAGATCTTGGGCTCCTCCTTCTTTATATTGCATGTATGCAAAATGTCCGTTTAATTAAAAAAATCAATATATAACTGCCGATTGTAAAAAAAACCGTTGCGTAACCCAATAATGTATTAATCAGTACATACCTTTGTAAAACTGTTGGCTGTAAGTTAATAGTACTCAATATTAATGGTATGAACTCCGATACTTCTTGATGAACAGCGTTTTTATATATTTGGTACATCAATACAACGATAATTGGCAGTTCTTGTAAAACCTTCAATGACAATATTCCTCTAGGCAATAGATTATACTTAAAGAAAATAAATAGAAAAAATTTTAACTTTTAAAAACATAGTCTAAATTAATTTTTGTTTTTATATTTTATATTTTTCCGCTGCGCTCCGGCACGCTCGCTTCGCTCGCTCGTCTAGATCTGGAATGTTTCCGAATGGAAAACATCGTCCGATTGATAAATGAGTGGATTCATTTCATCATAAAATTTTCAACCACTCGCCATCCTTACATTTTAACCATGTTTGATGCAGATTTGGTAGTTTTCTTCTCGGCATTGTAAGCAGTATCTGATATTAATGTTTTCGTGCACTAATAATGTTAACCTATAATGGCGACAGGATGTCTTTTTTTTTATTTTTTCACGTTCAGTCAAGACAAACCACAGATTGATAAATATTGCGTAACGCGCCGTCCGCGAAAGCCGCGAAACAGGCGTGTGGAAGGTTTTGCGCCTAACTTCGCGGCGTTCGCGCCCGTAAACACACCATGAAGGTATAGTCGATAAATGAAAAAAATGTTAGGAGTAGCAACCCTTATCTCTTAGGGGTATGAAAAATAGATGTTGGCCGATTCTTATACCTGCCCAATAAGCACACAAAATTTCATGAGAATCGGTCTAGCCGTTTCGGAGGAGTATGTTCACACAAAAACCAATATTCACAATCCCACGAACCAATTCACACAAACTCATCGCAATAGGCTTAAAACTTCCGCATTGACCTCTAACACACGCAAAAATCAGATTCATCGACTCGTTCATGAGAACACCCATATTACGTAAAACATAAGTTTCTTCTTATATATAAAATTCTAGTTTCACTATGTTAGTTACCATACTCCTCCGAAACGGCTGTACCGATTCTCATGAAATTTTGTGTGCCTCAATAAAATAAAATTTATAACGTTTATAATTTTTGTGTTTCCTTTCGACAAAAACAATTAACTAAAAAATATTAGTTAATCTGACAATGTACACAATGCCAACCTAAATTAAAAAAAAAATGTATTGGAAAATCAAATTGTCCTTTTTAGTATTTTCATCGCAATTTTGTAATATTTTTACATAGCCTATGTTCGTCCTAGGAAGCTTCTGAACATTTAAAAAAAAAGTCCCATTAAAATTGGACAAAGGGTTTGGCGTCCAACCTCATACAAACAGACATACACTTTTTTTTTATATATAAGATTTAGTATCCAAATTAAACTGCGAACAGCAAATGCATATATATAATAAGATATGGTAAGAGCTATAGCAACCAAACTGTTAGACTGCATACCCTATCATAATATAGGAGACAAGTTCATTTTATTTATTTTTTTATTTAAAAAAAAATTAGTTGTCTAATTCGTTTGTTTATGAAGATATCATAAGCAAATTTGGCGGTGGAAGTTTTTTAGAGTTTATTTATTTATTTGTATAATCAAAATATTGATTGATTTAAAAAAAAAATGGCGTACGTAAAGTCGGTCGCGGACGACTTTAGGATACACTGCACCACTAGCTTGCAATAAAATCCGATTTCTTCACAAAAAACCAAAAACAGAAGAATTTTTAAGCAAAAATTTTTTTTTTTGACCCATCGTTCCTATGGGAGCTATATGATATAGTCAACCGATTTCAATAAAATTTGACATAGTTCTTAAATACCTTAAAAAAGATCGGATTGCCGAATTAAGTTCAAATATCTTTACAAACAAACAAAACACATCGAATTTTGTATAAAAAACGTGTTTTTGGACCGATTGGTCCTATGTGAGCTATATGATATAGTCAAACGATTTGGATTAAATTTAGTACAGTGCTTAGGAACTATAAAATACTCACAAATGTCAAATTTGGTCCCAATATCTTAACAAACAAACGAAACACAACAAATTTTGTTCAAAAATCGATTTTTTTGGAGATCGGACCTATGGGAGCTATATGATATAGTCAACCGATTTTGTTTAAATTTGGCACATTGCTTAAGTGCTCTAAAAAAAATTAAATTTCATCAAAATCGGTTGACTATATCTATAGCTCCCATAGGACCGATCGGCCAAAATAACTTTTTAAATAAAAATTCGCTATATTTAGTTTTTTAATAAAGATATCGTAACCAGATTTGGCATTTGTAAATTTTTTAGACCATTTAAGCAATGTGCCAAATTTGAACAAAATCGGTTGACTATATCATATAGCTCCCATAGGTCCGATCTTCAAAAAATCGATTTTTTAACAAAATTTGTTGTGTTTCGTTTGTTTGTTAAGATATTGGGACCAAATTTGACATTCGTGAGTATTTTATAGTTCCTAAGCACTGTACTAAATTTAATCAAATCTGTTGACTAGATCATATAGCTCCCATAGGAACGATCGGTCAAAAAAAAAATTTTGCTTAAAATTCTTCTGTTTTATGGTTTTTTGTCAAGAAATCGGACTTTATTACAAGCTAGTGGTACAGGGTGTCCAAAGTCGTCCGCGCCCGACTTTACGTCCGCCATTTTTTTTTAGTTAGTAACATGAATTTGCAAATTTCACGTTTGAGAAACTAAATGGTTTTTTGTAGGTTATTGAAGGATATTACTTCGATTATTGTAGGTTTAAGGAATTTGGATCTTTCACGTTGCAAATGGGGACAGTCTGGGAGTATGTGAGTCAGAGTTACGGAGGTGTTACAATAGGAGCATGCTGGAGGCTGATTTTTGTTTAGTAAGGTTAGTGTGACCAAGTCTTAATCGATATCGGAGGGGTTATGGTATTCGGGTAGAATTTGGCGGGTGATTAGATCTGTTTCTGTTGTTACGCTGAATGGCACACCGCCATCAGTGTATAAAAATGTTAAATTTTGTGAGTTTTTGTAAATAAGGAAGATTTGTTGGTATTTAATTGCAGGGACGCCTGATGTAATTGAGGTGTGTGGGATAAAGTTGATATTTGCAGTTTAAGAGAGCCAGGGAGGGACATATTCGGTTTTGCAGGTAATGGGCAATATTTTTATGTTTAAGTTTTTGCATTGCTCTATTGTTTCCTGTAGGGCGGAAATGAGTTTTGGTTTATTTTGGATTTGGTTATGTTATTGCAAATTTTTTTTTATTGGAGAGCCGTTAGAGCGTATTAAAAGTTTAAAATTACGTTGGATGGCATATGCAGTTCTGTATTCTATGGGTAAAAGATTTGCTTCGTATAGCAGATTGTGTATGGGGGTAGTGGGATATGCGTTAAAAGCGAATCTCATTGCATTTATGTTGCTGAGAAGGGATTTCGGTGCATGCAATAAAGGTAAATGCCGTAATCGATTTTTGCCATAATAATAGATTTCATCACATATACAATATGATAATGTTGGTATTACTGTTGAATTTGTGGCTTGATAGCAATTTGATTTTGGTGAGTCTTTTGGAAAGTTGTATAGCAAGGCTATATGAGTATTGGTTCCATCTGTAATTTTTGGAGAAAGTGATACCTAGAATTTTGAATGTGTCTACGTTTTGTAAAGTGAGGTAGTTAGATTGTAGGGTAAATGAGCAGTCTTTTTTTCGGCAGGCGTGCAGATGTTTGCACTTGTTAATTGACAGTGATGCACCGGAATAGTTGCACCACTGGGTTAATATCGTGGAATAAGGTAAGGAAGTTTTGAGTTTTGTTGGGATGGTATACTTATTGTAGTCGTCAGCGTAGGTAGTAAATTTGAAGTTTTTGTGTTTGGCTATTGTTTTGTTTAGTTTGTTGAAGGCTATTGCGAATATAATGAGAGATAGAGGAGATTCGTGTTGAATTCCGGTCTTAATGAACTGTGTGTTCGAGTAAGTATTGTTGGCTACCACGGTGATTTTTCTATTATTGAGAAGTTTATAATGAAGTATTTCAGTTCATCTATAATTGTGTGTAATTCTGTCGAAAGCCTTTTCAAAATCTAAAGAAATTATGAAACAGTGACTTTTTTTTGAGTGGGATGAAGTAATCTTATAATCTAACGTGGTTAGCGATTCGAGCAATTTGGATATGCAGGGGTTGAGAGATATAGGACGGTAAGAACCAGGTGATGTTTTATCCATATTAGGTTTATGGGGTATAACATTGCTCACTTTGTACCGTTGTTTTTAATTCTTGAGTTGCTGAAGGGCTGGGTTTGAAATTGGGCTATTGACTGGTTGGCTGATTGGTTAATTATTTTGATGATGTTGGCTGCTTCTTTATTGACGTTTTGCCTGGGGGATCTAGAATCGGAGTACTTTTCTGTAAGCTTCTGGTTTGCCTTGTTTAAGTTAAATTTTGGTCTGCTAGTAGGGTTATTGCTAGTATCTGCTGCAAAAAGTGCTATGTGGATTGGAAAGGGATCGCTACCTTGCAGGTAGCTATATCTTTTCCAATTGGAATGTATGGCAATGTTGGGTGAAGCTAGAGAGAGGTCTATGTGTGTAAATATGTGATGTGTAGAAAAATGAGTAGGTAAGCCATTGTTGAGAGTTATTATGCAGATTAATTAATAAATATAAAAAGAGTGTTGCCTCTGCTGTTGTTGCGTTCTGCGCTGCCTGTGATTAATTAAAGGTGGTTGTATGTTATTGAAGGTGTTTCAGGGGTTTTGTATAGTAAAGTGTTTGCTAGAAGGAATGTATGAAGAGACAATAGTAAATTTAATTTTGGAGTGTAACTGTTATTGCGATTGTGTAAAGGTCAAAGGCATTGTAGAGGGTGTAGTTTTTTTGGTATAGGTGTATGGATTGTAGATGCAATTCTTGCATGGATATTATTTGCGGATTGGAGGATATTTAACATGTTATGACCCAAAGGTTTTTTTTTTTTTGATTAAAAGAAATTAAGTGAATGTTAAGTGTAAGAGAGCGTAATTTTTGGGTCGTTAAGCTGGGAGCTGATGTTGAAGTTGATGTTGATGCTTATGTTGATGCTATTGTTGCTGTTGATGTAGACGAAATAGTGTCCAGATTCGATGTGATAGTAAGTGTTAAGGTTTTGTCGCGGCATTTTTAAGGCACTGATAGGGAAGTTATTGTTTGTGTTTTGGTGGGAGTAAGTTGTTTGTTGTGTAGGTGCTGATTGGTTGGACGATTTGCAAGTGTTGCATGGCAAATTTCGCAACTGCCTAGGGGCGCCAAATTTCTAAATCCGGGACTGGGTTAGGTGAGAATATAAAGAGCCTAATCGAGATGTTGGAGGAGATGGCAAAAGGTGCCCATGATAAAGCAAGTACTTGAACGAAAGTGGAAATTGGAAGGCGCTCGAAACATGAAACCCGTTCAAGCCCACCTCGGAGCAAGAGAACTCCATCGACCCCAGCAAAGAGAATGGAGACAACGGATGTGGAGCAATGGCAAACGGTGGTCAAGAAATCCAGAGCCAGACCAGCTATGCCAAGGAGGGCTACCCTGAGGCGAGACATCCTATGCGGTTATTCTGCGATCGGTTAAATTTGACACCAAACTTGGAGAATTAGGCAAAGCGGTAACCAAAATCAGGCGAACGCAAAAGAGGGAGATACTGATTCAATTAAACGACTCAGGAAAGAAAGCCAAGAAGTTTACCTAAATAATAAGCGATACCCTAGGAGAAAGCGTGTCAGTACGCAGCCTGATGCAGAAGAAAGTCCTCGAGTGCAAGGACATTGCCGAAGTTAACACAAAAGATAATGACATTTTAACGCAGCGATACTGAACGTGATAAGTATATGGAAGGCATTCGGAGGGCATGCAAACGACATCTTCAAGTCTACCGGAGACTGAGGCCAATAAGAGCCTTGCACCCGGTCGAGTTAAGGTAGGCTGGTTAAATTGTCGGATTCGTCAAAGATTAAGATTGACAAGGTGTTTCAAGTGCTTGGATTTTAGCCATATACAAAGGCACTGCAAAAGTGAAGTAAACCGCTCGCAGCTATGCAGGAGGAGTGGCCAAGGACTGTAACAAGGACCCAGAAGAGCGATAACTGCCAAACGGAAAATAGAATCATGCAAATAAATCTTAACCATTGCAAAGCGGCACAAGATCTGCTTCATCAGACAACAATTGAGCATATGCGAGCCATACAAGGTGAAGAATGCTAGGTGGACAATTTGGACAAGAAAACGGAGGATTAATGACCGAATGGAAAGTTTTGTTCGAGCTAAGGTTAACAATGTCTAGAGTTAGTTGTTATGCTCCACCAAGTTGGCTACAGAAACGGCATGAGATGAAGCTGGATGAGTTAATCCTTGACGTCGACGATAAATCGCCAGTAGTAATCGGCGGAAAGAGTAGGAAGTTTATTAGAGGTCATAGCTAGAGTGGATATCAGCATCGCAAATACTGGTGGCGCGCTTACTTACCCTAAGAACGGTACGGTAACTATTATCGACCTGACGTTAGTAAGCAACTCACTGGCGAAAAAAAAAAAACAAGTGGCGAGTTAGGGAAAAGTAATTGGCAGGTAACACAATGAAATGCCCCACTAAACCATCAACCAAAGTGAGATGGAAGCCTACGAATATATACTACATGAACAAGACTTAGGCATCGGGTCCGCAAGTGAACTCGCACGGAAACTTGCTGGCATTTTCGCCAAGGCATGCGATGCACATATGCCAAGACGAAAACCTCAACGACAAGGAGCACCATGCTACTGGTGAAGTAAAGAGATCTCACAAGTGGGGAAAACTTGCCTGCAAGCACAGCGTACTAGAAATGAAGGGCGCGTGCAAGAAGATCGGTGACCGCAAAGCTCCGGGTCCCGACGGCCCAAACGTAGCCCTCAAGACTGCTATCCGTTTAAAGCCCGACATATTTGCCACAGTAATGCAAAAATTCCTATAAGAAGGTATGTTTCCTAAGCCATGGAAGCTACAACAGCAAGAGCTGCTTCTAAAACGGAAATACCGACCGATCTGTCTACTTGACATTGTGGCCAAGGTACTCGAGCGAATTATAAAGAGATTATTATAAATTATAGACTATAGCCGGCCTCCGGCACGCTCGCTTCGCTCGCTCGTCTAGATCTTTATTTTCTTCCAATGATTTTTTTTTGTGGCGAATTCACGAAATTGCATTATGTGCAAATATTGATCTGATCATATGTTTTTTATACAGAAATCAAAACATGAATTGTAAACAAAAATCGCAGAATGCCTTTCTTCTAAAAAAAACTTTCCTGGAAAGGAATAACTAAATCAATATTTATTTCTAAAATTGATGAAATTGTAAATTATCCTACCGAGTTTTTAAATTCACTTGATTTGCCAGGAATGTTAGGAGTGGTAACCCTTATCTCTTAGGGGTATGAAAAATAGAATGTTGGTCGATTCTCAGACCTGCCCAATGAGCACACAAAATTTCATGAGAATCGGTCTAGCCGTTTCGGAGGAGCACTCGAAGTGTAACCAATTAAAAAGGCCATAAATTCATTTTGGAAAATTACCTTTACTCAATTCAAGGTACAAAATGTGTAAAAATAATACGAAATTTAGAAACAATTTACTTTCGCTCAATATGGCCACCTTTTGCCTTCACTATGGCCTTGAGACGGTCCAAAAAATGAATCGCAAGCTGCCCGAATGTGACTTGCAGGTATTTTGGCCCACTCGTGAACAATGGCTTTTTTCAGCGCCTCGAGACTGTTGTTAGTTCGGACCTTGCTCTCCAAAATGGCCCAAAGAGAATAATCCATCGGATTCGCGTCTGGTGAATTCGAGAGCCATTGTGTGGACGTTATGAAGTTCGGAACGTTGTTTTTCAGCCATTCTTGGTTCACTCGAGCTTTGTGAGACGGTGCCGAGTCCTGTTGAAACGTCCATGGTCTGCCACCGAAATGTTTGTCTGCCCACGGCTTCAAAGCAACCTCCAGAATACTTTCCCGATAATATTGCGCATTAACCTTGACGACAGGCTCGATGAAAACGATTGGAGAGCGCCCATCTGCGGTTACAGCGGCCCAAACCATTATCTGTGGCGGGTGCTGCCTCCTGGTGGCCCATCGATGACTCAAATTCTCGTATGAACGGTCCCTCAAGTAAGCCCTATCGGTTTGAGAGTTTACGAATTGCTCAATTGTAAAAATTTTCGTCAGAAAACACAATGTTCGGCAATTGAGCGCTTTCGGCCAAGCGAAGCAACTCCTTCGCTCTCTCAAGTCTGACTTGTTGCTGCTTTGGTGTGAGATCATGTGCCTTTTGGATCTTGTAAGGCTTGACCTTGAGATCATTTTTCAGTATGCGACGGATGCTACGGTCAGATATTTTCAGTTCTTTCGCCATTTGATTGGCACTTCGTCGGGGATTTCGCTCAAGTCGCTTCTTCACTTTTTGAACCATCTCACGTGACGTTGCAGTCTTTTGATGACCACCTCCATGACGTTTTGTGATGCTACCAGTATCATTGTAACGAGTTATGGTGCGATAAACGAAAACTTTATTTACTTTAAGGTGTTCGAGCTCACGAACAATCGCTGGTTGTGATTTTCCAGCTAAATATAATGCAACTACACTATTACGTTTGAAATCCATTACTGATTTTTTTTCGCGTTTACTCACGGCAAAATGCTTTCGTGCGCTTGTAAACAATACTCTAAACTGGCATTTAGCTAACTTACAGACAGCTGATGCCCGTGCGTCAACTGCGCGAGCGGTCTAAATTTGGTACACTTTTACACTTCGAGTGCCGGACCCTGTACATACTAAGATGTGTATGCACAATGTTTGAAGCTCTATTGTGCGGGCGGGCGGAGAGCAAACGTCTGTAGGGAATGTGCACAATTTCAGCCTCAACCAAATTTGTCAATTTTTAGTTTTTGAACCTCACACCCTTTCGAAGCATGTGACTGGTATGACACTACATAATCGCGTTTGCCTTCACACTAACAAATTCATGTAAAAAAGGGGAAAAATGCGAAAAAGGGGATTCTCTGTTGAAGGGTTTTTCGTCGTGTACACACAAACTGCATTCTCATCCCCGTGCGCGAAATGTTTAGTGCTCTTGTTTACTGGCTGGCAGAGGAAACAGGAATATCTAAAAATAGTGTAGGCATTTCACGAGCGATGGCAATTGACCTCGGCTTTGAACTTCGTTTTTGCGCATTTTGAATAGCCTTTATGAAATTGGCATTCCAATATATCTGTGCAAAAGTATTGAAGCGCTATCTATCAAATAGAGATTTATTATACGATAGCAGAGATGGAAAATAGTTACGGCCGGCATACAATAGGGTTCTGTTCTCGGATCTGTGCTATGGAACATCATGTATGACAAGGTGCTCAAACTACCAGTACCTAGAGAGGCAATAATAATTGGCTTTGCGGATGATATTGCGATAGTGACGGTGACCAAGCACATTCAGGAGGTCGAAGGCATAACAAATAAGGCTATTTCGCAGGTCTAAAGCTGGCTGGAATTAACAGATCTGAAACTAACAGAGCACAAAACGAAATCAGTCCTGATCACAAGTAGAAAATAAGTGGAGTACATGCACATAAGTGTTGGAGAATCTACGCGTTATGGTCGACAACAGGCTCAATTTTAATGCGCATATTGGATACGCAGTAAAGAAAACAGCGACTTTGCAAGCGGCGCAATCACGGATCCTGCCAAGAATTGGGGATCCCAAGTCAACCAAGCGAACCTTGCTGGCGAATGTTACAACCTCAGCACTTTTAAATGCATCTCCGATCTGGGCGGATGCAGCAAAGTTGAAGGAGAACAGAAAGAAACTCCTCTCTGTGTACAGACTTCGTGTTCTCAGATGCTAATGCTTATACCTGATATTAAAGTATGGTTAAATCGAAGTCTTGGTGATGCAACCTACTATATGACTCAGTTTTCCTGGACACGATGAATATTAATTGATGATGCTGTAAAGCTAACCAGCCCTGCGAATTGATACTTTGAAGCAGACAGAGTCCCCTCTGATATATACAAAAAAAATACTTAGATCGCCACAATAAGATTAAATGCAGAAATCGCAAAAAATAAAGCCTTAAATTTATTGTTCCTAAGGGTAGTAAACACCAGGATAAGAGAGAAAGTCCCCACTCCAATGGGCTGCGTCAGATGCTTTGAGTTTGGACACCAAGCCAGGAAATGCTAGTGTGAGACGAACCACTCAAACTTGTGCATGCGCTGCGTGATGGAGGTCCATCATCAAGAATATGCCATAAGAAGCCACAAGACAGGCAAATGTGGTCCTAATTAGTGAAACCTGAACGAAGGGTTGTGCGGGTAGCCAGCAACAACCAGAAGGCCTGGTCCTGGTCACCAATGGCGGACATTGATTCGAGCCACGATGAATTCGTTAGAGCTAGGATAGAAGGCATCACGTTGTTCAGTTGCTTCGCACCCTCGAGCTGGATTTTGAACTTTTGACTTTAAACTTATGCTAGAATATATAGGGACGGATGCGATACACAGAGCCCCACTGGTAATTGCGGGCGATTTTAACGCATGGGCCATCATGAGACTAACGCTAGAAGAAGCTGTGTGGTGGAGACACTCTTGTTAAGGGAAAAGTGTTAGAAAAAGAAACTTTTAAAGAAATGCTACAATTTGACGAACACATGACCCAGCGTCTGTCTTGCTGAGGCGCGCGACGCATCCATGCCTACAAAAAACGTGCTTACATCCAGGCGTCGATCACAGAGGTCAGGAAGCCGTCAAAACTTTCAGGAGCATCTCCTAAGACTTCCGAATGACAATGCAAAGA
Organism: Chymomyza amoena; assembly: GCA_037043745.1. NCBI lineage: Eukaryota > Metazoa > Arthropoda > Insecta > Diptera > Drosophilidae > Chymomyza > Chymomyza amoena. The sequence continues at coordinate 88,979 of JBAMAX010003882.1, forward strand.
AATCCGCCTACAAAGTTGTCACAAAAAAGATGAAGAGCCTAACTTCGGTTAGAGTCATATAACCCACTGTTTTCCGCAGAATTGTGACGCTGTTCCCTCGGCATCCTCTGCTGGAGCTGATCACTGTAAAAAGGGTGCACTCTCCAGCTCTATATACGGATTCCGAGAAACTCGAACCACCCTAGACGCATTCAAAGCTGTGGTTGAAGCTGCGACAAAAGCTATTGAGAGGACAAGATGGAGATGGGACGACTAGGAGTACTTTGCCGTGGTTACACTGGAAGTGCCCAACGCCTTTACTAGCCCGTATACAGCTACCCAGCAACCTTTCGGGGAGCCTACTTGTTTACGATACGGACGCAAGACCAAAGCTCTACAAAGTATCACGTGACGAAGTTTTGAGACTCTGCATTCCTCAAAGATGCAAACTTCTTTGATTTGCAGACGACCTCGCGTTAATAGTGGTAGTAAAGCACCTACAAGCCGGTAACAACTCGATTGCAGTAATTGGAAAATGGCTAGAGGGAGCGAGTATGGACCTAGCAGGACACAAGACGGAAGCTTATTTCGAGTAGGAAAACGGTCGAGTTCGTAACCATACAAATCGGAAATGTGTTGGTCCAGTCAAAACCACACATGCGTACAGGCTTAATTTCCGGCCTCTCATTGAATACGTCAGTAGCAAAGCAACAACAAGGCAGGCTGCTCTGTCCCGAATGCTACCCAATATGTTGGAGCTAAAGAAGTTTTTTGGAGTACCCAAGCACTATACCAAGTTTGATCGGTTGACTAACCCAAGGACTGTACCAATTTTTTCAAAATCGGTTGACTATATCATATGGCTCTCATAGGACCAATCAGCCAAAAATACGTTTTGTTTTGGAACTTATAACTTTTTTGGTGACTATATCACATAGCTCCCATAGGACCAATCGGTCAAAGACGTTTTTAAAACAAAATTCGTGGTGCTTCGTTTGTTTGTAAAGATATTGGAACTAATGAAGTTTTTTGAGTACTCAAGCATTATAACAAATTTGTTCGGTTGACTATATCATATAACTCCCATAGGAACGATAAAAAACATTTTTGCGTCAAAATTCGTCTGTTTTTAGTTGTTTATTAAAATATCGTTACCTAACTTGGCAATTAAATGTCTTTTTGTATTTTAAGCAATATACCCGATTTTATTGCATGCTAGTGGTAAAGGGTATCCCAAAAGCCATATTTATACCCTGTACTAAAAAGTACAAAGTATACTAGATTTGTGCAATGTATGTAATGGAAATCCATTATACCAAAATGCTTATCATACCCTCGGATAGCGATTGAGCCATGTCAATGTATGCCTAGAGCTCGGAGACTAGAAGAGCTACAAACACTAAACTTTACCAGAAGGTGCGCATATTCCTCAGAAGATGAAGTTTGTTGAATCATGCCAATATCTTCACCCATTCCCACTCAATAGATTTTCGCGGTTTTTGGCAAATGATCGCTATAAAGTCATTAAAGAATTCAGGTACGTGGAGTGGTTTTCTTTGTCCTTTCCTAAATTTATTTTTTACAATCATGATAAAATTCATTCGTTCAAGAAGGATGCAATCTGGAAAAATGGACATTTACTTTTTAGGCTCAATAAAGACGTCTGGCAGGATAATAATACTTAATTGAATATTTTTTTAGAAAATACAAACTTGTCTGTTCAGGAAGAATTATAGTAAAGGTATTGAAGGGGGTAATGTATAATTATATACTTACTATCATTTGCTGAGAACTGGACTCAGTTGCTTTCTCAATGTGAATAGTTTTGACGGAATATGTCTCCGGTAAAAGTTGTTCCAAATTAAGATCCTTTAGTTCAGTTATCCAAATATCAGTTGTAGTTTCAAAAATTGAAGGCAGATGATTTGGAAGATTGGTATATATTTCTTTTACGTACCCAAGGAAATGTTGAATCTTTAAATAAATATGCAAGAGAAATGTAGGTTGTTATAAGTAATTGATGGGAAAAAGACATGCGAAAAACAACAGTGAGTTCGAATTTGTCTTTTCCGTCGTAACATAGATTTGCCCTTTAGCTAAAGACTATGCGCGCTTGTATCTAATAACCAACTAAATGTTGTTGCTGACCTAACCGAAATCAAAGTATTAATTAAAAGAAAAGTGAGATAGGCGAAACGGGTCTCAACAGCGAGATATCTTGGTACCCTATTCCGAAAATAAAAGTTCTTCACACTTGTGGTTTTGCAGCTGACCTAATATGTGATAGCAACTCAACTGAGCCAAACCTCCGCAATGGCTTATGAAACGATGTTTAGTACTTTTCATGACGACTCAAATTAATATTTAGCGGGATTTTCTCTTGGTGCGTATCTGATACATAGATCCAACGGAGAATGCACTTTGGTCCGCTGGGGTGTTGCTTAAATGTTGCAAAATCGATTGTGTGTTCCAAAAAGTTATAAAATTAGTTGATTTTGATTGTTTTTCAACTTAGATGTTGCCATGTATTTTACAAAAAATATGACCTTTACTATTACGGACAAATTTTGAATTAAAACGGCATGTAAGTTGGTACTTACTTCAGGATTAAAAGATGGTCTAAAGTGTTTGTGTAGTTCAATGATTATGCGCAGACAAACTAGAACATTTTCTTCATTATCAGTTTTTAATATTTTAAGCATCATTGATATAATAGATTTGACATGCTGCCGTAGATTCTCTGTTATTGGTAGCCGATGAATCATTTCTAATATTAACTTGCGGATCTGGAATTAAAAAAAAAATTGGGGTTAGATAATAAGTTTTTCAATCGAAAACAAAAAATCTGCAAATATATCGAATATATATTAACAAATGACTCAGTACTTGAAAGCTGGAGTCAGGCCTCGAAGTCTCTCACCGATGCTGCAAAAAGTGGCAACGAGTGTTTCGACAACGAATGTAGACAAATAACTACAAAATCAAAAAAAATCAAAACACTTTTCAAGTGACCTAGTGTACGTTGTAGGTCTTGACGAGTAGATCACGATAGTGTGTTTCAAAATTGTCTAACACCCCCAAAATCGCAAGTTATTGCACGATAAATCAATTGCGGAGGATGGGGGACCATAAAATTTTTAATATGGTTTTGTTCATTATAGCCACATAATCCAATTACCACAAATTGTGATTCTAGGTCACTTGTTACCATAATTACATACATTGAGTCGAAAATTAACACAGTTCATAGGCAAGGGGAGGTAAATTTGTACCTTTTTGACTATAACTTTTGTTGTTTTTATCCGATTTTGTTCATACACCCAGATGGTTTTTTAGTCCTCAAGACTCAAGTCCTTGTTGTAAACAACAAGACAAGTCACAAGCATAGTAATATAATAGAAATAGGGATAATTTTAATGTATTGTAATTGCTAAGTTTAAGGTATGGAATTAAAAAGAGTATTTTATACAAATAATCTTGGATCCCCGAATAACAAAGCAGTTTACTAACTAGCTATCATCCATAGTGTGAACATTTTTTTGAGCTATCATAATCTACTTTTTCTCCCATGGCCGAATGAAAGCTGGACTCCCGCAGGAGAGCGTTCTTGGTCCGCTCCTCAACTCGCTTTACACTGCCGATAGACCGATTAGGCCACACTTGAAAACTACTCGCAAAAAGTGTGGTGAAAAGATGCAGCAATCGGTGGCAGTACAGAAAAGTACTTTGTGACTAAGAGTAAAAATAGGAGTGTATGGCCAGTGTGTCGCCTCGATCTAGCTGTATGGGCTGGAGATTTGGAGTATCGCAGCAAAGACAAGGTGATAGAGTATGCAGGTACCGCAAAACCGAATTTCAAGGCAAATAACAAATTGCACCTGGTACGTGCGCCATTCGACGGAGCGGATAGGAAGGCACACAAGTAAATACAGAGACAGAGTCAGGTGTAACAGCTGTGAACTTGCCAGGAATCTATCTTTATTCAGTTAGGTCTTTTATGCGGAATTTTTTTTTCTACATCGTTGCTATATAAAATCCATAAGCGTAACCGTAAAAGTTTTCCATGGAAGATGTAAATCCACTTTTTTTTTTTTTAATTTGTCAATTGAGTGTTTTTTTGTACCAATTTATTTAAAAATTTTTGAACGATGTTCTTTTCCCGCATTCGTTTTTGTATCGCATAGTGTGAAATAAAGATTTTCTTATTCTGACAATATTGGAGGTAAGTAACTTAAAGGTCTCCTTCTTTGTGGTTTACACACTTGCACAACCTTAATAATTCCCTCACAAAACTATGTTCCTTTTGTAACAACAGCACGACACAGATTCAAGGATCAACACATTTGAACCATTTTGAAAAAATGTCTATCTCTCAGTCCCTAAAATGGAAATGCTATGCATATAAACCAAGTCGTTTCACCTCGTATTAAAAAATATTAGTGAATTCATCTGTATCTTTATGTATGTTAAGACCAGCATTGCTTATACTTTGGTTTGATAATAACAATTCCCTGACTGACTATTTTGCCAGTCGACGCTAAGAGGGGCCAGTGGATCTCTATTAAAAGCTGTTCGAAGAGAACAGGGACCTACAGTTTATTGCTAGGCACATGCACCAGTGCTACTGGGGAGAATAAAACCAATGCCCATCGGCTTGAGAATCGAGCACGCTACCGATGGCCACTATACGTTGGTATAGTGCACATACAAATCTTCAGTCTAAATACGATATAAAGCGGGTCTTTTCAAGCTTTTGATACAGATCTTCTTCTTGACACAATAGATTAAAACGTTGCATTTCAAAATAATATACACAAAATTTTACAACAATGAAGTTGAAGCGTATCTTTGTGGCAATTAAAAGTTGCCCAAGTCTAATCCAAATTTCTTGAAGTGTTTGACAGAAAAGTTGTCCGTTGGCGACGATATCTAGCTCGGCAAGATAAAAACGCTAGCTTTAGTATGGACTAAGCATAGGCGAAGTAGTCACTTGGAGAAACGCTCCATGCCCCTGAGGTGGCGAAGTAGAATACCACCTCAGTAAGAGGCGACTAAGGTGGGATTCAAAGTGACCAGGTTAAGATGATGTCAGTGTTTGGTCATCGTAGTGGCTTTAGATGTGATACATCCCAGATTTACTCCATGTGATACTAAAACAATTACAGGCAACAAACTGTTTTGAGTTAAAATTGGAAGTGTCTGTGACGAAATTAGGTAGGTAGGAACTTAAAGTCCCAACTAAGGCCAAAAACAGGCCCTTTGTGATACCGATAATGGCAGTAGGTGAAAAATTAGGAAAATAGGATAAGTGGAAAGTGCAGGACAATGCTTAACGTGGAATTCGAACCCACAACCTCAGGGATGATAGTATAATGCACTGTCGCTAGGCTATCGAAAAAACTGTCCACAAAACTTGTTCTATGCCAACCATTGAGTACGGACTCACCGAAGATTATCCTGGTATCGAATAATGGTTTAATATCCAAATGTAAAGTTTTGGCTTGGCGTGGCGTCGCGTCAAATACGAATAGATCATTCCAGGTTTTATCTAGACTTCTACCCTACCCCAGGAAATCATGACAAAACGAAGAGTAAATGGTTGCAAACACGCCTAAAGCCGGACCATTGATCCATTATGAAATTCGTACTGAGCACATTATGATTGTACCCTCTTGTCCAAGATTGTAGTTAAATGTTGAAACCAAATATTCAACTTACGTGCTGCATTGTATTTTCTTGAATAAACTGTGGCTCTCCTTCTTGAAGTATACGCATAAATACTTTAAGAGCATTTTCCAAAAATGATGCATAAGTCGGACTTTGCAACATAATTTCGAAGTGCTCGCTAAGTTCCTGAGTTGCTTTTAGTTTTATTTCCTCTTTAGCTGAGGTGTCACTTAATATATTTAAATAGTTTCGAAAAGTATTTAACGGAATATTGTCATTAAGAGCCATTTTATTGTTTATAATCTTATATTTTTCGCTTTAAAATATCTTCCGCGCCGGCGTAAACAATTGTTATTAAGTTAATATCCACAAGGTGACTCAAGTTAAAATAAAATACGCGAAGTTCTGAAAGACATCTGTATAGCCCATTTACAATGAATATGCAGACTAAAAACTCATAATGAATTCAGTGAACTAGTTCAGTTGATTCAATGTTCACTTACTCAATGTTAAACTTCAAGGAGATCAAACTACATAGAGACGAATGCTCGATACTTCTGCCAAATTGGTGATGTTTTCGGTCCCCGCTTTAGTGTTGTAGTTCTTATCGATAATTTCCCTTTTTAATTTCGATATATTTAAATATTTCCTTTGATTTATCGATGCCTTTTGTTAAAAATTTGTATACATTGCAAAAATGTAATTTATTTACTCAACTTCTTCCTTTGAAGCTAAAAGAAGGCGTACGATTATAAAAGAATCATGTCCTACTCGTTGCTTTTGTGTTTTCCCCTGCAATAAATATATTTCTTAGCATTAAATACTCTCAATTAAACATTCTTATGTTGTGTTGGATACAAAACAGCTGTCGTGGCTGCCGTGCTTTTGGACCTTTTATACATTAGTACATCTTGGTTACATTCAAGTTTCATTAAAATATTGCTAGTTCTTATAATTTTATTTTTTTAATAAAAATACACAAAAAAAAATCCGGCCTGTTGTAGATTTCGACTCGTTTTGAAAAGTCAAAACGAGTTCATTCTGATAAATGGTGTTCTAGATTTCGACTGAGTTCGAATATTTTTCGAATCATTTTCATTTAGACCAGAAGCAGCTGTATTTCCTGCAGTTGACATAGTTAGTGCTTGCAAATTTACCAACATTTGGCAACGTTGGGATTGTGTTTTGCTTAGCACTTCCTTTTTTGCCCTTCAAAAATTTATTACTACAATTAACTAAAACAAAGCGGATCATTGATGTTTGTTTAAAAAGTGCGCCAAATTCCAAGCAAATTGCCTGCTGATCAACCATCTATAAGCTCACTTGTAGAGTTACCACAAGTTTTCGAACATCCATTTTATTAATTTAATTTTTCTTTCTGCCACCATCTTTCTGAGAGACAAATATTTTTAATTTATTTACTAATATTGTACAATTTATTTTATATACATATTTTAAGCCATCCATTGATAAAATTATCTTCGAATTTACTTGTGCAACACGACAATACGATAGCTTTTCGAAGTTCTGTTTTGTTTGTTCCAGAGCACCTTACTTTCATTCCACTCGTTTTGGTTTTGCATGTACACACAATTTTAATAGACATTTTTTGTAATAAAAATATATAATGAAAATTAACCTTGAATCGTTCAATATAAACATATAAATTTTCTTAAAACATTAAAAAATAATATAAAATTCATTTTAGTGGCATTAAGGCGTTTATTTAAGTAAAAAAAGCAAAATACTTTTTATTTCGACAGCTGCGAGCCAAATTTTTCATAATGAGCCGACGCTTGTCGGAATCGAAATCTAGAACATGTCTGGTTAATACAATTTTTTTAATACAAAAGCAATGGGCTTGCGTAATGATTTATGAAGCTCTAGATAATTACCATTAGGGCATGAATGCAATTGAATCGGTTTTTTCAAAAACCTCATAAGTCACATTTTTTTGCAACATCCTTTTTTTGCTGAAAATGGTTCCTTAAAGGTAGATACGTATTCTGGCTTAAAATTACATAAGTCAATACAATCCTTCCTCTTCAAAAAATACCGTGAAAAAGACGTTCGTTGCAAAAACAACATAAGTCCAGTGACTTATGAGGTTTTTACATGACGTTTGATGTTTAAAATTGAATCGGTCATTTCAAAAACCTCATAAGTCCATAAATTCAAATTTTTCAGGAATCAATAAAAACTGTTTCGTACACAAACAAATGAGTTTTAACGGACTTTTTTATGCTTAATTTAGTATTTAAAAGATAAAAAATTTTAATTTAAATAACCTTAACAGTGGTTTTGGTTAAAATTTATACCACTAATCCTATTTCTTGCTAAAACAACATAAGTCCAAAATAGTTTTTAGGGATTTTTTCATTATTTTCATTAATAAACTGTTAAGGTTATTTACAATTCTAATTTTATATCACTCAAATACTAAATTAAGCATAAAAAAGTCCGTTAATACTCATTTGTTTGTGTATGAAACAGTTTTTATTGATTCCTGAAAAATTTGAATTTATGGACTTATGAGGTTTTTGAAAAAACCGATTCAATTATACTCTCGACCACTTCCACATTCCAAAGTAAATAGACTTGCACTAAAATGTGCCTAATTCCTTCCACAAAACCGATTTGTTTGGCGATTTGTTCAAATGCTGAGGGTTACTCCACCCTGCGAAAACTGGTCCGACGCCATTCCCAGCTGCGGCAATAGCATTAACTTTCTTTTCCCGCACATCATTAAAATATTCTTGTCTTCAGATCATCTGGAATGAATCCTTCTTGATTAAAAAGGTTCCAGCTCGAACATTAAGAACCATACGGGTATGCTAAACTTTCATCAATTCCTTAAATCCCAAAATGGGTTTTAAAACGTCTCTTATTAATCATCGTTTTATGAAAAAAAAGCAAAACTTAATTTCTTTTAAATTGGTTATCGTCCTATATATCTAAATGCGTAAAAGGTAAAAGGCTGTGAATCTAAAGTAAGTTATCTTATATAATTGATCTCCCTTAAGTAATCTCGCATTCTTATGCATGCTGATCATGTTAAACTCTATTTGTCTTACTCTGATATTAGTACTTACTTTTTAACCCCCGACGCAAAAAGAGGGGTGTTATTCAGAATGCAATATTAACCAACTCTGTCTCAACAAGACAAAATGTAATGTAATGGCATTGTCCCTTGTTAGGCTACTTACTCTTTAGATCATCTACCTTAGAATGCATCATGAATGTTTCTAACCTACGCGTTTTAATTGATCATAAGCTTTTTGATATAAAATTTTTTTTTTTGCCATTCTGCATCGAATTGCATCATTAATTTTCAAAAATCGCTGGGGGCAGTTTCCAGTACCTTATCCAGCTAGACCCTTTAATAATCGTATTTTCAACATTGTCAATAAAGCAGCGGAGTTCGCGCATTTATCTAACGTTGGTCTTAGCCATGGTAGAATTAACAAGGTAGAGTAAATTTTGCTTATGGCTCTCTTGCTGGTGCCATATTTTTCATTGTTGATGCGAATGTCTATGAGGTAGGTTGTGTCGGCTGTCGCTACGCGTGATTTTTTGTTGTTGTATGTGTGTATGCAAACGCAAGAGTTATTGTTGTATGTATAGTGCCTATACAACAGCAAGTGTGTATGCGTCAGCTTGTGTGCTGCTTCTCTCTCGCATGTTTTTGCTCTCACAAAATTTATGGCACCGAGAGACAAATTTACTCTACCTTATTAATTCTACCATGGGTCTTAGCGACCCTTAGACAACCAAACTTCTTGGCATTTCTCTCGTCCGTCTCATTCTGGAATACTGCTCCTGACCTCAATACCATCTTTATCAGGACATGATTGAGTCCGCGCAAAAGCGGTTTATCGTATTTGCAATTCGTGGCTCAAACTAGGACTAAAAATAATTTTAAGATATATAGCATAGTAGAAAATGGTTCAACATCGGGTTTTGGACATAAAGTGCCGACAGAAACGATGTCGCAAAGGGGTTGAAATGTAGTTTCTGTGGGGCGTGAATTTATTAGAGATGCGATCTCTCTTAAGAACACTTAAGTTAGTCCATACGGCTTTTTAGAAAGTCAACTAATCCAAAAATCTTATGATTGTCTAAATAAGCTAAATAGAGAATCATACGATGTTTTACCTTAAGATTATTCTAAAAGTTTGGGCACGACAACGTCTGCCGGGCCCACTAGTATGTTAATAAAATAAATGGTGCAATATTTGTAAATATATTAAAAATATTTGTCTCTCAGAAAAATGTTTTCAGAAAGAAAAAATAAATTAATAAAGTGGATGTTCGAAAACTTATGGTAACTCTACAAGTGAACTAATCAATAGCTAGCCATCTGTTCTATACAAATGGTTATCGATAGCACTCGAAATAAAAACGATTCGAAGCCGATTCGAACCTATTCGAAATTTAGAACACAATTTGTCGGAATCCACTCATTATGACTTTACAAAATGAGTCGAAATCTAGAACAGGTCTGATTAAGCCTAGTACAGACCTAGCATTATCTTTAGCTACAGGTTTAATTACAAAAGATTTTATGTTCTGTTTTGGCATTTTTAATTCAAGTTTTTGCCTTTTAATGCAATTTGGTACCAATTCACATATGAACACAAACTCTGAAAGAAGAAACTTTAACAACTCAACTCATACAACTCAAAAGGATTTTCAACAAATTTTCAACTCCTCAATTTAACACAAAGCGTGAATACCCTAACTTTTTTGTTTTTAATAAGTCAATTCAGCTAAATAAATTAAACAACTTACATATTTCGAGTTTGTTTAAAAAGTGCGCCAACTTACCAGCTGACAAACTACACTCCTATCGATAGGTACCAACGTTAGCTTTTTTCTTTTGTCACTTTCGTAGTGAACGGTGGTCCTAACAGATATAAACACAATTTAGTCTTATTTTGTGAGAATGGCTTTTTTCAACTTCTACTTATTTACATATGTATACATAGAAAAATTGTCTTCGTTATAGCAACTGTTAAGAAGAATTTCGTATTTTGTATAATTAATATTCATATATTATTTACAATTTTGTAACCGAAAGCGTTGAGGGTTCTATTGTGTTAACTTTAAACAAAAAGATTGAAATGTATTATGTAGTATACAGTGTAAATCTATAGAAAAAAAATCTGTGCTGCGAGTCGTTTTTTTTTGTTTAAGTTTTTTAAAGAAAAAATATATCACGATGGCTGATTTAGAAGCAGTGCTGGCAGATGTTAGCTATTTGATGGCAATGGAGAAATCAAAATGCACTCCAGCGGCTAGAGCCAGCAAGAAATTAATTTTGCCTGATCCCAGGTACTGTGTTATAAATATTATACTATATACTAATAATATGCATATATACACACATACGAGTATCTATCTATGAACTTATTGTATGTATATACAAACATGTGTATACAATTTAAAAAAATGTTACATATGTTTGTATATGTATACACACGACATACATCTTTAAACTGGTGGGTAGGTCACATCCCTGTGGGAAACCATATTTACCGAAGCGAAGGTAGACATTTGGAAAGTGTATTGTTTAAGAAATATATTGGTGGAAAGCAACTTCTCTTAGTTCTTTAGTTTGCTTATACTTGCGCTGGGATCGGAGAGGAGGCAAGTTTTCTCTCTTAAAGTATTCTTGTAGGAATAGGCGCTGGTAAATGACGTTGGTATAACGCACAATTAATGCCCGTCTAGGTAGTTTTTTAAAAAGTTTAATCTTTGCATTCCTTCTAAAAAAAGACTTATTCTTTAAAATATTTATAAATTCTTCTTTTCAAGATTTCGTAGCCTATTTTTTTTAAGCAAGAAATTTATTCAGAACAACGCAAGTAAGTTCTCACTATTTGTTTATATAAAAATGCAAGATAATGTTAAAAAAAAGATGGTTACTAATGAATCATTCAAAGTATTGCCCATCGCGAGTTACAAATTTTTCCCATCTTTCTGACAAAGCCCCAATATCTTGACGGTGGAAGTGTTCGTCTTTTGAGTGTATTCGTTAATCAAGCCATTTCTTGATGTTTTCATATGAGTAGGCTGCTGATCAGCCAAACCATGTGCCATCGAGCGGAACAAGTAACAATCAGACGGTGCAATATATGGGGTTTCCCAAGTAGATTTTAACAGTTTTGCCATGCAAGACCATCTCTTTTTCATGCATCCGCGTGTATTGTAGCTGATTTTTGCGCAATGCTCGGCTCAATCGCATCTACTGAGTTAGACACCGTTCTCAGTGATGATTTCGCTGGGACTCATCAGCTTATAATGAATAATAATAACCTGATCCTACCAAATGTACAGCATAACTTTCATATCCGAAGCATGACCGGGTAGTCCCCAAGATTCTTTCCTCTTTGGGTTGCTGTAATGAAACCAATATTCATAATCCATCACGGTGCCAAGAAAAAAACCCGTCCTTCTTTACCTATTTCTTCGAACGAGACAAGAAAATCAAATGTCTAATGGTTGGCACAAAATTTCATACAACCAAAATAATACAATAATGATAAAAAAAACTCACTAATGTGACAGTGGTTTGTTTACCATACGTTTAAGCTGTTTCAAGACATTTTGGATATGTCAAAATCGACCAGCTCTTACTACTAAAGCCATATCTATTGACAGACAGCGAGAGCATAGTCGCGTACTTATTATTATTTACGGCGATCTACTTGTGTGTTTGGTTGGCTACACTGGCAAAATATGTATAATAATATGAGACCCGCGTGATAAAAAGGCCAACGCCGTCTGTTTTTTTTTTGTTTCTTTTGTTTTTTTTTTTATTTATAACACTACGTTGGGTTCTTTAAACCATCTCAGGATCTAGGCGTTCAGACGGACGGACGCACAGACGGACTTGGGTCTCTAGTCACCCTGATCATACTTTATGTAACTTTGGTTAAGGGTATAATTAAGATTACACATCATAATCTACATATCATCAAAAGTATAAAAATTTCTTTTTCTTTTTGCAGTGTAAGAAGCGTTATGTACAAATACCTTGAAAAGGAAAATGAACTGAACTTCCAAAAAATTTTTAATCAAGTCTTAGGTATAAATACATTTTTAAATGGTTAAAATAAACTTATTAATTATAACTTACAATATTTTCAGGTTATCTTTTGTTCAAAGATTTTTGTGAAAACGATTCCGATGAACCCATCCAACAACTCAAGTTTTATGAGCAGGTAAGACTTTGCCCCACTCTCCGAATTATCAATATATTGTATATTGTAATCAATAAACAATAAAAAAGACTCTTGGAAAAATATTAATTGATTGAATTTTTTCTTAAAGATAAAATGCTTTGAAAAAACAGAATGTTATGAAGAACGAAAGAAAATGGCTCGTGAAGTGTACGATAACTTCATAATGGAAGAACTGCTTTCACATACATATGTAAGATATTAAATATTTTTGGCAAAAACAAAAACTAAACTTTATTTTTAAGGAATATTCGAAAGATGCCGTAGCAAGCGTGCAAAAGTATTTGTTGAAAAATGAAGTTCCAATGGATTTGTTTGAGGTAAATACCGTAATAATCATATAAGTTATTAAGAAGTGAAAAAAGTCATTAAACTATAAACTTACAACTTCATTCTTTATTAGGCTCATATAATCTCATATATAATATATATATATAGATGTAACGATTGACAAAATAATTTGATGCTTCTAATATAATATTCATGCTTACTACGATTATTTTGTATAAATCAAAATGAAACATTTATTGGTTCGGGAAGTATGAAGTGACTGTTGAGAATTTAAAATTCAATGTGAAAAATATTCGCTGGGATGCAACATTTAGACGCCATTTTGTTTTTTTGTTTTTTAATGTATATTTGTCTTCTTTTTTCTGCTCCTTGTTATGAAGCTGTGATTGATCACATGTTCGCCAAACTGTCAAGCAGCTTCTTCTGATGGTTTTGACATTACGGGCAGTGTTTAGGTACTTAATTTCAATCTAACGACTTCGGCGAACGCTTGCGATTGTTTTAAAGGAGCAATTTCTCATCGCACGTCACAATTCTATTCAAAAATATATCATTTTTGTTGCGAGAAAGGGGCGAAAAGCAAGCTTCGAGGCGACAGCCTTTTTGGACATCGGTCAATTCGTGCGGCACCCTCTTGTCCAGCTTTTTCACCATTTCGATTAGACCTAAATGTGTCCATATTGTTTTTTTCGACACTGTAAATATTTCTGATAAATGGAGTGGACGTAGGTTTTAGATTCGGCTGTGGCACGTCGTTATTCATCTCCGATCCTCCTGGCACATAGGTCAGTTTGAATATTTGCCAGATGATCAAGGTAAAACTTCAATTTTCAAAATTTCTTCGCGACCATTATTCAAGAATCTCATAGGAACCAACCCTCTAATGAATTGACAACATGGAAAGTACACTAAGTCTTTTGGCACCTGTTGTTCCGTTTGTGGGTTTTGATTCTCTGCATTGTCAAAAATTATCTCGACGCTCGCAGTTGTTACTTCCACAGTCGCCAAACTGTTGGGAAACTGCTTTAGTCACAAAAGCCCAAAACGTCGTAAGACCTCAGTCTTTCTTAACTTTCTACACCATAATCATAAGCGGATTTGGACGCTCGATCATTGAAATTATTTCTTGGAAGATTCATTACCTCTTCCACTTTTTCAGTTGTGGCAAATTCATGGTGAAGCATTTGCAAACCGGGATGAATTTTTGCAATTCCATTGAGAAATTTGTCTGACCAATTTTGGGTTAGCGTATCGAGGCAAGGATGAAAATAGCAAAACGATAGTACTTCTCACAGGTTGTGAATCTTGGAACTTGATTTTTATATAAAATAGATCTCCGCGAGTTTTTTAGCTGCTTCACATAAAGTGAATGATAAATATACATAAAAGGAGTCGAATTTTTCAATACTTCTGTTGTGGTCGTGTCAGTGATAACGGAGCACTATCGTTGTAGCTGCTAAGAGGCACAGAAAAGAATAGTTTCTTCAATCGGTCTCATTGCTACTCTGTTTTCTACCCTCTTCTTAGCTTGCTACGCAACCAGTTTCGATAGAATATCTTTCTGGAAAGTGGTATCTGTTACAAGGTTATACTTACTGTTGAGACAACGACAAATGAATTATTTTTTCACATCATGCACTTGAGACCAATCTAGTGTATTTTTTACGAATAATTTACGCCGTAAGTTCACCCTCAGCTCTCGTTTCAGATATTTTCTAAGAGGAATCAATCTATGAGCAAAAAGTTCCTCTCTCTATGAACAAAAATTCCATTCCCTATGAGCAAATATCGCTACGCACAGGGCTGCGCTGTCGTAGTATGCGGATTCAATGTTTAATTGTAATATTGCGCATACGCTTGACTAATTTGGGCATAAAGAATGGTAACCCTGCTACCATAATTTTTTCAAAGATAGATATGGCCATTTTGTTGATCGGGTGGGCCAGGGCCCTATAACAGTAGGATAGATAGACACATGCGTATCTAGAACTTTCAACTTTAATATGAGTCTGAGGTAGACACGGCCTTTTTATTAAAGAATAAAATTGGCTTTGTCTGGCAAGGATCAGGACATTTGCATCACACAATCAAAGAGATTGATATAGGTATGCTTGTTCAAACCCTCGCACATTTCTCGAATGTATTACTCAAAGCTATTCAGCATAATCGCATAAACTTTGTCCGACAATTCGACGTAGTTGAATTCCCAATACCTCAAATACTCAATAATCCACAAATAGATTGCGAGTATTGATTAAGTAATCGTTGGTATTTGCAGTATGATAGACGTAACCACTTAAGACTCTGACTTAGATTGGTACCACGACTTTGAGTTGAGCTCCATGGCCTTACTTCGTACGTAGAATAATATAAACAAAAATAAAGAAAAAACTTAACGTCGTTCGAAGCTCTTATTTTTTTCTACTTTTAGTTTTGTTTCTCGATTGCAAAATCAAGTTGTAGGATATTTATTACAATGTTACAAGCGATTGAAGCTTTTTGCCATATCTAAGAAAAATATATTTTTTTAACAATAGTTTAAATAAAAAAAAAATATTGAGTAACTTCACAATTAAATAAAACAAATAAAATTTATTTTTTTAACTCTCTTAAATAATAAACACATAAATAATATTTAAAATAGTTTGTTGTTTATATTGTTTATTGTATAACTAATACATATTTTGATATTCAATTGACAGCCATACATGGAAGAAATATTTAGTCAACTTAAAGGAAGGCCGTTCAAAAAATTTTTGGAAAGGTAATTTACTCAAATACCTATATCTAATTTATTTATTGTATTGTAATAATTATTTAAATGGATACATTACGACTTGGTTTAATTTGTCGATTGCAAACAGCTTCCAGCTGTTTTGAATCAAATACTAAAGTTTCCATATTGAATATATGCACAGTCACCCTGATTACTTTACTTTAGGTAGCTTTGGGGGTCTCCGACGCGTCGCGACGTCGCGATGTCTCCTTCTCTATGTTACATATATTTTCGGCTTGCACAAACTTAATATACCCTTTGTACGGTACGGGGTGTAAAATCATTTCAATGTTTTGTGTTGAAAATTTTCAAAATGATAGATGACCCGAAATTGATTTTGCAGTGTGCCAAGAAGAAGTAATACAAAAAGTTTCTGACATCGCTATAGAAATTCCGTGCGACAATTTCGTATTTGCGACCAATGCATG
Source organism: Chymomyza amoena (assembly GCA_037043745.1). Lineage (NCBI taxonomy): Eukaryota > Metazoa > Arthropoda > Insecta > Diptera > Drosophilidae > Chymomyza > Chymomyza amoena. The sequence goes on from JBAMAX010003882.1 coordinate 105,364, forward strand.
TTTGTACAATTCTGCCATCTTCCCTAAGATGCTATCTTTATTAAACTCCGAAAAAATTAAAAATTCGGTAGAATCCGACCATTTATCGGGTAGAGCAGTTTTATACAGAAATTAAAATAAAAATATTTAATAGATATTTTGATATGTGGCATATTTATCTACAAAATAAAATTATCCGTACAAAAACATCAACATTTTTTCAGAAGTTATTAATTAATCGCCGCTAATCAGCCATTTCTCCCACTGCGCAGCGTGAACCTACTTTGGATACATTATACTATGTTTATACCCCGTACATAAAAGTACAAAGGGTATACTAGATTTGTGCAATGTATGTAACGGACAGAAGGAGGCGCGGCGTCCATCCATATGAATGCCTAGATCTCGGAGACTAGAAGAGCTAGAAACACCAAACTTTACCAGCTGGTGCGCATATTTCCTCAGAAGATAAAGTTTGTTGAATCATGTCAATATCTTTTCCCGATCCCCCGCAGTAGATTTTCGCGGTTTTTGGCAACACCGTTTAATGTTTTCATCTGAAATTTAACAGAGTGATGCGTTATGGTTCCAAGCATCTAAGCATGTGTGCCAAAAATGAACAAAATCGGACAAATACAGCAAAAGCTATAGTCAAAAATGTACAAACTGCGTCAATATATGACTCTGCCCATATTTATGGTTACAAGTGACCTTGAATCACAATTAATCCCAATTGGAAAGCTCTTAGTAGGAATATGAATAAAAATTTGTTCTAGAGAAAAGGTGCAGTGTATGCTACTGTCGGGCACCGCCTCGACTGTACCACATTTTTTTATTTAAAATTTGTATGCCGCATTTGTTAAAACTTTTCTATGTAAAAGCTTAAACTCGCCACATAGTTTCCTCATATCAATGCCCACCTGTGCATGCAAGTGTTATTCAATACGATTGGAAATTGGCAGTAAAAGCCAAACATTATTTGTATATTATATAAATGTATTATTCATTAACTGTTTACTTAAAGGACACAAGAATGAAAATCTGATCGAATATATATTCAGTATGTTACATAAGTGATTTAATGCATCTTTAATCTACTAAAGTTAAATAGAAAATGTATGTTACCTTACAATTTTTGGAAGCTATTGTTGCCACTTGCTATATAGCTTAAAAAAACTTTTGGAAATTTACATTTTTAAACTTAAAGCGTTATTGCTTATTTGAAAAAAAAAAACATTCTTTAACTTCTTACTTATTTTTGCTTGTTGTGTTATACTACTGAATAGTTTTTAATAAACGAGACATAGTCTCAAAACTAATTATTAATTAAAACTCCGAAAGTGATGTTACATATTAAAATCCAAGATATAGATACCATCACCATAAAAATGTGTAATTATTTCATTCAGATGCAATTAAAATAATTTGTCAATTACGAGGTTGGATTGATAAGTTTCCGGCCTGACCAAGAGATGGCGCCACTAGCCTACCTTGAGGTGGCGTTCTATAGTACCATCCTTAGATAGCTTGTAGCTATAGTTTCAGCCCGATCGCCATGTTAGTTTAGATTTGAGAGTACACTGAACAAGACGCCTCTGTGTTTTTCTTGAAAATGGAAAAGCTGAAAAAAAATTTCTACCGCCAATTTGACGTTGTATAAGCGTAATCCAAGCGAATTTTTGGGTCGATTCATAACCGTTGACGAAACTTGGGTCCACCACTACACTCCTGAAACAAAAGAACAGTCTAAACAGTGGATTGGACCAGGGGAACCAACTCCAAAGAAGGCAAAAACAATTTTTTCAGCGAACAAGGTTATGGCTACTGTTTTTTGGGATGCAAGAGGTATTATATACATTGATTACCTTGAAAAGGGTAAAACTATCACTGGTCAATACTACGCAGACTTATTGCAACGTTTGAGCCACGAGGTGAAAATTAAACGACCTCATCTGGCGAAGAAAAGAATCTTGTTTCATCACGATAACGCACTAGCGCACAAGTCAATCGTTGCGATGGCTAAAATCAACGATCTGAAGTTTGAATTTGTAACTTGAACCTTGTGGTACAAAGGGTGCAATGTGTATGTATGTGCAACACAAAGGGAGTTGTCTGAGATTCCGCAAAGTTACTTTAAGTATGATCAGTTTCAATAGAGAAGGCTACCAATTAGATTTTTCAATTTCTGTACCAAATTTGATTAAAATCGGTAGACTTCATAATATAGCTCCCATAATTTCGGTAAAAAAAACGGTTTTTTTTGCACAAAATTCGTTGTGTGAAAGTTTTTAGGCTTCCCAATCTCTGCAACAAATTTAATCAAAATCATTACCAAGTAAGCTACATTTTCGTACCGTTGCTGCTTCGGCTCTGTTAATTTTCTCTGCTTTGGCAGTGGCAGCCGAAAAGACAAAAACGAACAGAGCAGATCGTAGATCGACACTTGCAGCTTCTACAAATTTCAGAGTTGCAGCAGCAGTATACTTTTGCCAACATTTGGATCAGCTTCTATCAACATTCCAACAATGCTCTTTACATTTCTGTCAACATTCGGATCAGCTTTATCAACACTTCAAAAATGATTATACATTACCATTTCTATCAGGCAATATTTCTACTCGAAGGTATCCACAATGCTCTGACGCTCTACACAGGCCACTGTCAACAGAGCAGGCAGTTATTGCCGCAATCAACTTGAAACGCGTATCTATTCGAAAGCCGCTGCAGCCGAGCTCACAGTCGTTTCCACAACTGCTCATATATAGTAGCTTAATTTGTCATTCGGAAGTTTTTCAGAGTTTCCAAGTACTATGCTAAATAAATTTGTTCAAAATCGGTTGACTATATCATACAGCTCTAGCTTTTACCATCTCTGTGATGTAGGCTTTCATTCGAAATACATTTGTGCAATGAAGGACAAAAAAGTAATGCTGTAAAAAAAGAATACAAACCGATGTCATCTTGGTTCTCATCTTTGCCTACAGATTGTGCGGCGAGCAAAAGTGTCTTAATCCAGTAAAGATTGAACTCTCTTTCCCTTGAGAGCTTTAATGGTAGCCCCATCCTTAAGACATCGAATAATAATTTAATTCTGCAAAGTGGAAACAAAAAAGGAGGTAGAAGATGAAAAAGACATCCCATTTCTAGCATTCAATATCATACCGATTCGGAAAGACTTAGAGGCAGAGCCAGGCACATGACGATGTCAAGAAAGACACTACACCGCTCTTACTTACCAGCATCAAAGTTGGCTGCAACAAACCAGTCAGTGGCCACCATCATGGTATCGGCTTCCGCAATAATAGCGGCGATTATTGATTAGTGGAATTATGTCAAACATTCTAATTGGTAATTGGCGGAACTTTGTACATACACAATGAAGACAAATAAAAATTTACATCACTAAATGGGGTATACAAGAAAACGGTTTAGCATATATCAACTCGGTGAAACCAAACTATCCGACAGTTTAACAACAACACTTCGCGCTTAACTCCGCAACAAGCTCACTAATGGGAACAGGCATGCAGCAAAATAAGGATTACTGCTGAAGAGATAATCGGCACCCAACAACGCAGACAAACGAACTGGATCTCAAAACGAATATGGGACGGAAAAAAGTGCACCGGACGACATATGTTTCATAAACCAAAGCAAACAACGTCGAACGCGTTGTCGCTTCTAACACACCAGTCAAGGTAACAAGGCGATGTGGATGAGAATGTAGAGAGTCGATCTGCTATTGGAAAACTATACCGCATATGATGGCAAATAAGCAGAAAAAGCAAGCTTAGGATCTTCAACGCCTGTGACAAATCCAAACTGCTAACGCAAAATCTTCGGTCATTCATTAGCAAATATGTTTGGATTATATGCGGGATATTCTGGCCTAACAGAATGTACAAATAAGGTCTCAATCCACTTACAAATTAGAAGACGAAAATAGATGTGGTTTGGTCATATGCTAAGGAAAGAACAACACAGTATAGTCAGAAGCTTTGGAGTGGAACCGCCATGGAAGAAGGAATTGTCAGAAAACAACATCGGATAGGACATTGCAAATAAACTGCGCCAAAAAGATTCAAATGGAAGCGTCTCGTAAAGGCCTCGTAAGCGCCCAACAGGAGTAAAAAAGGAAAACAAAAAATTATAGTATATACATAGCTCTAAAAACATATTCTTTAAAATTCTCATGATATTACTCATTCGGAATGACAGATATGGCTAAATCGATTTTGTCCTTTTGAGTACAGGCACTGTACTACAGAGCTGGGTGTAAAATAAAGATGTTTCTTGTATACTGGGACATGTGATTTGGTAATGGCAATTTGATGCTTGGCAAAACAAAATTGGCAACCTACAGCTGAAGATTCATATTTTTTTTTTATTTCATTCGGCACACACACAGACAGCAAGGTTCCAAGAACCGCATCGTTAAGTACAACTTAGTAATTTTCAGAAGTATCGAGTTTTTCACTCTTTATATTTGTATTATACTCCTTGTTTGCTGAAATTCAAATTCATGCCACCTAAATAATATATTTCTGGTTGTTGAAGCTCTGTTCTTATTCTCAATTCTGAACTAAAGGAAACCAAATTATCGACTACCGAGAAAATTATGGTTAAAAATAAACACTGTTTTTATGAGCTCTGTGGAGTTTCCTTACTAATGGTTTCGCTAAAGGACAGAACACATTTTTTTTTATTTACAAAAAATGCACATGCAAATAACAATTAATAGTAATTTCTAAGCGCTCAGAGAATAAGAAAGCAGCATAAGAGGAAATAGTGCTCCTCCGACATCCTCCGCGCCTACTTACTGTTTGCGCAGCATGATTTTAACTTGAAGTCAACCAAACAGCATTAAGCAAAAAAAAAAAAAAAAGTATCAAAAGTGAGAGGGAGTGAAGCTAGTGAAAGAACCTTTTGCAAGAGCTTAGGCTAAACTCCTAACTAATTTACTAACTAAAAAGCTACTACTTCAACGAACCTTATGACTAGAGAGTGAAGTTACCGCCCAAACTTGGTTGGGGTGTAGATTTTTTTAATTTTTAAAGCTAATTTTAATTTTTTTTTTATAATATCAACGAATTTTTGAAATGGTTTTGTTGAGTGAAGTTTTATAAGAGCCACTTTAAACTCTTGTGGGCGCGAATAAACATTGTTAATTAAATTTTTGATTATTATTTAGTAATATGTATTTTTCTTTTTTCAGTGACAAATTTACAAGGTTTTGCCAATGGAAAAATTTGGAACTCAATATTCAAGTAAGTCGAATATACTTCTGCTTGTTATAAAGTCACTACATCGGAGAATAACCCATAAGGTTATAAGGTTCGACGACTAGACAATTACGATTATTCGGGATTTCCCTTCGAAGTGAACATACATAAGAGCTCGCAGAAAACTTTCAAGCTATTTTTCCAACTTTTGGGCTGATCCGGACTCGATCACCTCTCGTAGATCCGGCACTGGGGCAAACAGACAGAAGGACATGGCTTAGCCGGTTATTTTTGTCGTCCTTTTATATAGTTTCTGGGGCCTGACTAGTTTTCTTTTATGTGTTGTTCAGCAATAAGCTATATGGGTGTAGTGGATAGAATTTAAAACATTGTATTGTTTGAATTAATGTTACTTTTATAATAAATACGCTTTTACAAGAAAAAGGCGTCGCAAACCATTTCACAATGTTTATAAAGCGCAAAGAATATTTTGCTTAAGAAGAATAAATCAATTTTCGCGAACTTTTCATATCCTGTACCTTTAAGTACAAAGGTACAGGATATACTAGATTTGAGTAATGTATGTAACGGTCAGAAGGAGGCGTGGCAGACACCAAATCCTTTATACCAAAACGGTTATCATATCCTCATAACCTTACCAGTTGCTGTACATATTTCCTGAGCAGATGATGTTCAACGTCAATATGTTACCCCGTTTTCCCCTAGTAAAAATTTGCGCTTATTACATACACCCTTAATATTTTAAAATCCGCCAAATACAACAAAAGTTATAGCCTACTATTTAGTGCAAAACTAGCTATTTTCTGCAAAACACATGCAAATGTGAGCACCAAACATTTGATTTAAAAACGAATCCGAATAATGTCAAAATGAACAACATTTGCACAAATAGCTAATGCCATAAATGTACAAATTTCACCTCCTCTTGATTCATGTGTCTCTTATGAACAAAACCACATCCAAATTTTATCGAACGCAGAATGAGATATCCAAGAGCGTACTCACAGATGTATGTGCACTTGCAGAAACAGGGCTTGTGGCTACGGCGAAATGCGTCGCTTGTTCTTTTTAAGCGAATTTGAAACATAACAATATATAAAGTAAGAAAAGTGTGTTTCGATGGATCAGTACAGGATCAGATAAAAAAAGTAGTGTTAAAAGTAGTAGTTTTTTTTCCCCCGTTTTTTGAAAGTGTAGAACATGTGTGTATACCAGAAGATATTTGTTTCTCATGATTTTATAAAGAAAGGAATTTCGCGAAATGGGTAGAAAGAAGTTCAATTTGCCTGAAGAGGAAATGAAAGAGCGCAAGCGAGAACAGATGCGTAAAGCATAAAAGAAGAGGTATGAGAAGAATAAAGAAGTAATTTAATTTCAAGTGGGCCCAACTGAGCCGATCGTGGTGATGGAGTAGTGGGGGTTGGTGAGCGAAGCGAGCAGTTTAATAAAAATATATTTGTGTTTTATATATTTTGCTACAAACAATAAGCTACTAACGTAGCCTTTTTAACAAAAAGATATGATATCCCAACACAAAAAAAACATAAAAAATTGAAATTTTGGTGTTTAGTATCCTTCTCGTGTTAAGAAAAATTAGCTGCAAAAAAAAAGACGTGATATACAATCCAAAATATCTCTGAAAGTTAATTTGGAGTTTCGATTTTTCGATAAGTCCTTTATTACAAGTCACATAACCTTTTGAAAGCTGCAATTAAAATGAAAATTGGTACGCAGCTCAAATTCACAAATCACAAAATAAGCCGAAGAACTAAGTCACAAAAATTTTAAAATAACCATTACAAATATTTCTAAAATTAACACTTTTTCGTTTTTATTATTAATACTCAAATAAAGGTGGCAGAACATAAGTATACATATTTTTATTGTTTTATCTTTGTCAGCCAGTTCAAAAATCGAACTTAATCCATATTTTTTTTTTTTTTTTTTAGTTGACAATGAACGATTTTAGTGTACATAGAATAATTGGCCGTGGCGGTTTTGGAGAAGTTTATGGCTGTCGAAAAGCTGATACAGGTAAAATGTATGCCATGAAATGCTTGGATAAAAAAAGAATTAAAATGAAGCAAGGCGAAATGTTGGCTTTAAATGAACGAAACATGTTGCAAGCGGTCAGCACAGGAGTAAGCCAATTACGTTTTTACTTTTTTAACTTGCTGATATAAATTTTTGTTTTTAGATGGACTGCCCTTTCATTGTATGCATGACATATGCGTTTCATACACCTGACAAACTATGTTTCATTTTGGATTTAATGAATGGAGGCGACTTGCACTATCACCTTTCACAGCACGGAGTTTTTTCTGAGGATGAAATGAAATTTTATGCAGCTGAGGTAACATTAAGACGTACAAGTTTACCGCACCTTTTTTACTAACAACATTTCGTTTGCGGTAGGTTATTTTGGGATTGGAACACATGCATAAGAGATTTATTGTCTACAGAGATTTAAAACCTGCAAATATATTGCTTGATGAAAATGGACACGTTCGAATCTCTGATTTAGGTTTGGCATGTGATTTCTCAAGGAAAAAACCTCACGCCTCCGTGGGGACACATGGATATATGGCCCCTGAAGTATTATCAAAAGGAACATCATATGATTCTTGTGCCGACTGGTTCAGCTTCGGTTGCATGTTATTCAAATTACTCAAAGGGCATTCCCCCTTTCGCCAGCACAAAACAAAAGATAAACATGAAATTGATAGGATGACATTAACAATGGTAAAAACCCGCTTTCAATATCAACTGAAAAATATATTTCCTACTGTGACCAACTAGTAATGACAATTATAAATCAATGAAAATTACGCTGTTGAAATTAGTTTAGATTGTAGATTTGCAAAGTTTATGCTCCAATGAGAAATGGGGTCGATGACAAAAAGTTCGTCTGGCAAATCATCATGTCTGTCAATCGTATAAAAACATAAGATATCCTGAAACATTAGATTGACGGATCGATGCTTTTTGAAATCTACACCTTTTCTGAGCAAAAAAAATTTTTTTATAAAAGCATTCTTCTTAAAATTGACATAGTATGACCTGTTTGTTCAAATGCAGTAAGCCAAATTCAGGTAAAAGATAATATAGGCTCGACCCTTGCTTTTATAAATTGCAGCAAAATTTAACTTTGGACGTTTTTTCTATTTTATCAAACACCCAAACTATTTTTTTAAATTGCATTTGGTATTGAATTGCAAGGATTATGACGTCTCGTTATCACTAAACGAATGTTTTTATCCCTAAATGATTAATTAAAAAATATTGGCCTTCGCAAAACACTTAGACAATTCTGTGTTCGACAGCTAAAATTACGGAAAATATTATACAAAATTTATTGGTGACCTTTACTTAGCCACATATTAAATTCCAAACCAATGAATACGGTTTTGCATAAAAAAATTAATTTAAAATGGTGTACTTTGTGTAACTGCACAGAACGTTGAACTGCCTGATTCTTTTACTTCGGAGCTAAGAAACTTGCTGGAAATGTTACTTCAAAGAGACGTACCGAAACGTCTTGGTTGCATGGGAAATGGGTAAGAATAATGTGAAGTAGTTCTTATGAATGTGTTGATTCATGTGTATCTTTTACAGCGCTGATGAAGTTAAAATGCATCCGTTTTTCTCAGGAATTGATTGGCATCAAGTTTACATTCAAAAATACACTCCACCTTTAATACCACCTCGCGGCGAAGTAAATGCAGCCGACGCTTTCGATATTGGCTCATTTGATGAAGAAGATACTAAAGGAATTAAACTTAATGACAGCGACCAGGACTTGTACAAGCATTTTTCGTTGACCATTTCCGAAAGGTAAAGAGTCCGTCCATTCAAAAACAGTAGTAATATTATCGGCGAAGTGGAGAATAATTTTTAAACCCGATCTTTTCAATTAAGATATGCATTACATCATATCTCATATTTAAAATTTTTTATTTTGATAACGACCTTCCCCACCCATCACAAATTGATTTTTATATAATAGTAGCCTTAGAAAGCTGATCACATAATGTTCTAATGCACAAAATAAGGAGAAAGCTTTGATTAAAATCTTTTTTCTGGGAGAAGCACAACTTAAATTTCATTTTCGGCAAATACCCTGCGTGTTGCACTTACATCCCCTTACAATAACTTTTTAAGGTTTCTACCGTTACGGTGTAAAAATTTGGCTTATGTTTTTGACCCTGCACCGCTTTTAAAAATATTGGCTTGTGGCCTTCCCGGCAATGCTTGTTTACTAGCTCAAAGTAAGGGAGCGATCTGAGCTTATTGTATCATGGGGCTTGGCTTATAGATTATTTTAGACAAAACAAACAGGTTGATAAAAGTGAAATCCACTGGTGCGTGAATATACGATATGTGTATACGATGAATTTTAATGGAATCCTGTATCTACCAATGGT